>SMSR01015001.1:164989-189442 GCA_019453355.1 Ceratina japonica | reverse complement strand
AATCTCAAGTGAGATTTATTTAATCATGAAGATACAATATTATTACAATAACAATATACTTAAACTCTAAGATTACAACTATTAAGAAAACGACACATATAAAGGCACGCTGGAATATTGGGCTCAGATATCAGACTCTCAACACGCAACGGTAATTGAAAACCAGCTTTGCACAAATCATTAATAAATATTTTTCTTTGAGCCTTGTACAAACTACATATGCATATAACTTACTTAGATCTGCAAACGAGACACTTCCAATTTTTATTCCAGATCCTAATAAGAAAGTTAAAAACCATGTCCTTTACTGTTTTCCTCGCGATTTCAATGAATACCAAGTTTATTAAATTTTTTGTTAGACATTCTATAGTAAATTAAGCTCTCTAAAATTCCACAGAAGATAAAGTTCTTTAATCTAATACTAAAAATTGTATACCGTTTCGAAATGTGTACGAATATTTATGGGAGTGACTGTATATCCTTTATAATTGGGCATAACGACTAGATATAGGTTCAAATTAGAGTTAAATTTACTCTTATATTCCTATGCACAAAATATGACTTCGACCTCCATATCCTTCTGTAGGATAAATAGGTTCAAAACCATAATTATTTTTTCGACTCGGGTCAATTGGATTAAGGAGAACGTGATTTGTTGCGTCGTACTTGAGATTAATTCATAATTGTGTATACTCGGAGAGAGGCGTCGCGAGGCAAATTCCATAAACTTGTACTTAAAATCGTAATTATTATTAACCTCGTTAGGGGGGCGTCGAAAATGAAGAGAGGTTCACGCAGCGAGGTCTCCCGCCGGTACGCGGAAAAGAGAGTGGAGCACGCACACGGGGGTGTCTGGCGTTAAGCGATACATGGCTCTCTCACCCCTTTGGCTTCTTTGTGCGCCGCGTGACAAAATTTAACGGGACCGCCCCTCGTAGACGCGCTATTAAACCGTAGAGAGAGGGGCGTGTTGTCGCGACGAAAGCCGCCAATTTACGCTGAACGAACGCTACGCTCTCGAAGGGACCAAGGATGCGGGAAATCTTGCGGGGCATAATGGAAAATGCGAGAGAGAGGACTCTCCCTCTCTCTGCACGTAACCAGGGGTCCTTCCTGCGGAAAATATTCCGCCGGAGAAGTTATCACGCGTTTCGGCCCGTCTCGCTGCTCCTTTCATCCGGAACCGCAAGATCCGACGCGCCGCCGCCGCCGCGGCGCAAAGCGGCAGCGTCCTTCAAAGAATCACGCATCCCCCTTCTATACGGCCGATTCTGGATACGAGGGCGTATACTTTGCGAATAGCCGCCGCCATCGGTTTAAAGCCATGAAAAAACGGCGCACGCTGGGGTAACTTTCTGTCCAAAACTAATTAACGCTTGAATAAAAAATTTCGGACGTGGTCGCAGTTTTTTATAATTCGGAAGCGGTGGCTGCTCATTTCGTATGCAAAGTCGTAAGAAATATTGCCGGCAATCCGTCGAAACGACTTTCTACGAATCCGAACGCAACTACTCCCCCTTCTTTTTATCCTACTCGTGTTTCGAGTTCCTTTTTTCTGTGGCACGTCGCTGCCGCAATATTGCGTCGCGAGATTTATAGACGGCGGCGGAATCGAGTGCGAATCGAGGGACACAGATATGACAAATAAACGTACAAAATCTCCCGTTTCGAAGCTTCCCCGGCGCGGCGCTTGCTATCGGATTTAACTAGCGCGAGTATCCACTCTTTTTCCCGGCTGCCGCCCCTCCCGCCTCGGCTCCGGTATCAAATCCGGCCCGAGCCGGAGCGGAAGCGCACGGATTTCCCGCTCGATCGCTCGAGAACGATACGCCCGCGACCCGCCAGAAATTGTACGCGACTTCGCATTTATCGGTCGTTGAAATTTAAAAATGTATGCGCGTAATCTGGCGAAAAAAATAGAAATATTCCAACTACACGCTTTCTGTAACATTCGAAAGCCCCCTTCCTTTTGTTCCATGAACGCGTTTCGTCGTTCGACGCAGAGCCAACGAGACTTCGTAAAAATTACATGCGCATTTCATAGAATGAAATTACCAGTTGCCGGCTGATCTCTGATTCCGGGAATATGGCGGGAATTAACGCGGGAAAATAAATGATCGCGATCAATTACGATGCACGTTAACGGCGTAACCGATTTGAAGTTTCATTAACTCGAGCAAATTCGGCGCGCCTATGCGTCGGCACTCGCGCTTAGTGCTCGCCGCAGTTTCTCTGCCTAGTTCTCTCCATTATTCCGGGAGTGCCTCCCAGAACGCAACGCGGTAATTCGAGTCTGGGGAGAACGTACGTTCAGTTGCAATTATAAACGCGCCTCGGATCGAATTCGAACGCCCCGCAAGCGCTCACGGAATTCGGATCGAGTATTCATTTTGTAACCGATTTATTATTTATTTAATTACGCATCTCGCCCGGTTTGAGGCCAGGGTAGGGTCACCTAATTAAGGAGAGGGGGACTCGATCAAATTGATTTAATTTTCAAATAACAAAGAAATTTAATGTGATCTCTTGCTTTTAGAAACGTTTAATTAATAGGAGATGATTCTACGGTCGTTACGCGTGTTGAGAGGGATAAAATTAATTCTGTGTTTTGATCAATTGAGGTGAAAAACGTCAAGAATGATTGTTGTAGAAAATATATAAATCTATAATTTCGATTGATATTTATACGTCGTCCGACCAATAAGAACTTAAATATTTGCGAACAACGTTCATATTGAAAACTCTTTTCTCATGAAGTCATTCTTTAACTAAAATCTACTCATACGCCAAATTTTAGATTTTTCTAATCGTTAAATCGATTTGCTTGTGAACTCCCTTAAGCGTTAAAAAAATGTACGGATTTATGCAAATTGAAATGTTTATAACCTTTTTTTCATGCTCCAAATTTTCAGCAAACTATAATTGAATCTTATTCGAAGCAATATCTAACTAAGACACTAAGTTTCCAAAAGAAAGCCGCATACGTCATGATTTCGAAAATGTCGCTGCGTAAAAAGTTCTACCGCGTGTTAAATTGAAAACAGTGTTCGCAGGCAAAAAACGTCAAGAATGATTTTTTCTTGTAGAGAATTTATCAATCTATAATTTNCATTCTATAGTAAATTAAGCTCTCTAAAATTCCACAGAAGATAAAGTTCTTTAATCTAATACTAAAAATTGTATACCGTTTCGAAATGTGTACGAATATTTATGGGAGTGACTGTATATCCTTTATAATTGGGCATAACGACTAGATATAGGTTCAAATTAGAGTTAAATTTACTCTTATATTCCTATGCACAAAATATGACTTCGACCTCCATATCCTTCTGTAGGATAAATAGGTTCAAAACCATAATTATTTTTTCGACTCGGGTCAATTGGATTAAGGAGAACGTGATTTGTTGCGTCGTACTTGAGATTAATTCATAATTGTGTATACTCGGAGAGAGGCGTCGCGAGGCAAATTCCATAAACTTGTACTTAAAATCGTAATTATTATTAACCTCGTTAGGGGGGCGTCGAAAATGAAGAGAGGTTCACGCAGCGAGGTCTCCCGCCGGTACGCGGAAAAGAGAGTGGAGCACGCACACGGGGGTGTCTGGCGTTAAGCGATACATGGCTCTCTCACCCCTTTGGCTTCTTTGTGCGCCGCGTGACAAAATTTAACGGGACCGCCCCTCGTAGACGCGCTATTAAACCGTAGAGAGAGGGGCGTGTTGTCGCGACGAAAGCCGCCAATTTACGCTGAACGAACGCTACGCTCTCGAAGGGACCAAGGATGCGGGAAATCTTGCGGGGCATAATGGAAAATGCGAGAGAGAGGACTCTCCCTCTCTCTGCACGTAACCAGGGGTCCTTCCTGCGGAAAATATTCCGCCGGAGAAGTTATCACGCGTTTCGGCCCGTCTCGCTGCTCCTTTCATCCGGAACCGCAAGATCCGACGCGCCGCCGCCGCCGCGGCGCAAAGCGGCAGCGTCCTTCAAAGAATCACGCATCCCCCTTCTATACGGCCGATTCTGGATACGAGGGCGTATACTTTGCGAATAGCCGCCGCCATCGGTTTAAAGCCATGAAAAAACGGCGCACGCTGGGGTAACTTTCTGTCCAAAACTAATTAACGCTTGAATAAAAAATTTCGGACGTGGTCGCAGTTTTTTATAATTCGGAAGCGGTGGCTGCTCATTTCGTATGCAAAGTCGTAAGAAATATTGCCGGCAATCCGTCGAAACGACTTTCTACGAATCCGAACGCAACTACTCCCCCTTCTTTTTATCCTACTCGTGTTTCGAGTTCCTTTTTTCTGTGGCACGTCGCTGCCGCAATATTGCGTCGCGAGATTTATAGACGGCGGCGGAATCGAGTGCGAATCGAGGGACACAGATATGACAAATAAACGTACAAAATCTCCCGTTTCGAAGCTTCCCCGGCGCGGCGCTTGCTATCGGATTTAACTAGCGCGAGTATCCACTCTTTTTCCCGGCTGCCGCCCCTCCCGCCTCGGCTCCGGTATCAAATCCGGCCCGAGCCGGAGCGGAAGCGCACGGATTTCCCGCTCGATCGCTCGAGAACGATACGCCCGCGACCCGCCAGAAATTGTACGCGACTTCGCATTTATCGGTCGTTGAAATTTAAAAATGTATGCGCGTAATCTGGCGAAAAAAATAGAAATATTCCAACTACACGCTTTCTGTAACATTCGAAAGCCCCCTTCCTTTTGTTCCATGAACGCGTTTCGTCGTTCGACGCAGAGCCAACGAGACTTCGTAAAAATTACATGCGCATTTCATAGAATGAAATTACCAGTTGCCGGCTGATCTCTGATTCCGGGAATATGGCGGGAATTAACGCGGGAAAATAAATGATCGCGATCAATTACGATGCACGTTAACGGCGTAACCGATTTGAAGTTTCATTAACTCGAGCAAATTCGGCGCGCCTATGCGTCGGCACTCGCGCTTAGTGCTCGCCGCAGTTTCTCTGCCTAGTTCTCTCCATTATTCCGGGAGTGCCTCCCAGAACGCAACGCGGTAATTCGAGTCTGGGGAGAACGTACGTTCAGTTGCAATTATAAACGCGCCTCGGATCGAATTCGAACGCCCCGCAAGCGCTCACGGAATTCGGATCGAGTATTCATTTTGTAACCGATTTATTATTTATTTAATTACGCATCTCGCCCGGTTTGAGGCCAGGGTAGGGTCACCTAATTAAGGAGAGGGGGACTCGATCAAATTGATTTAATTTTCAAATAACAAAGAAATTTAATGTGATCTCTTGCTTTTAGAAACGTTTAATTAATAGGAGATGATTCTACGGTCGTTACGCGTGTTGAGAGGGATAAAATTAATTCTGTGTTTTGATCAATTGAGGTGAAAAACGTCAAGAATGATTGTTGTAGAAAATATATAAATCTATAATTTCGATTGATATTTATACGTCGTCCGACCAATAAGAACTTAAATATTTGCGAACAACGTTCATATTGAAAACTCTTTTCTCATGAAGTCATTCTTTAACTAAAATCTACTCATACGCCAAATTTTAGATTTTTCTAATCGTTAAATCGATTTGCTTGTGAACTCCCTTAAGCGTTAAAAAAATGTACGGATTTATGCAAATTGAAATGTTTATAACCTTTTTTTCATGCTCCAAATTTTCAGCAAACTATAATTGAATCTTATTCGAAGCAATATCTAACTAAGACACTAAGTTTCCAAAAGAAAGCCGCATACGTCATGATTTCGAAAATGTCGCTGCGTAAAAAGTTCTACCGCGTGTTAAATTGAAAACAGTGTTCGCAGGCAAAAAACGTCAAGAATGATTTTTTCTTGTAGAGAATTTATCAATCTATAATTTCGATCTAATGTATATACGTCATCCTATCAACAGGAATTTAAATATTTTAAATTTTAGATTCTTCTAAACGTTAAATCGATTTGCTTGTGAACTTCCTTAAACAATACAAAACAAAATATTTAAAATACTTTTATTCGTAGTAAACTTATCATTAGGCCTCGGGAAAGTTGTGGAATCTCCAATAAAACTTACCTTTCTATGAAAACGTAAAAATTGGGCAAGTTGAAGTATTTATGCGAAATAATTTTATCCTTTAATATAATAATTTCCATTCCTGTGAAAACCAGATCGTGAAAGTCATGATGATGAATATAAATCGTCAAGTTTTCATTTTAGATATATGGGTAACTTTAGATAAATACAAATAAACTTATGCTCGATTAAATCTGGAAAATTGGGAAATCAATCTAAACTTGTAGCATAATACAGCGAAAGTGTACGCACCATTCTATCAACTACTGTTCTTAATAATATATAAAACCATAGAGTCAGAAAACTGGTGTGTCAATTAATAAAAGTATTGCGATAGAAATAGGCAAAAGTACACGCTCATATTCTATCAGCTATCATTATTAATAGATTGTTGATTTAAGACAAGTTGTACATATAATTTATTAAACAAAAATAATAATCATAAATCAGGAAACAAGTGAAAAATCTGTACTTTCCTGACCGAAAATAAGAGCATATTTTGCGCTAGAGATAGGATTCTTTATTTAGGTACTTCTGCTCTGTGTTGTGCTGCAAATTTAAATTGATTTCATAATTTTTGCAACAAATAAAATTAAATGCTCCCACACGGAGTCTGCAACTCTCTAAAGCTTTCTTTACTGAGAGATATAACTCAAGATTTGGTAGTGTTGATGTAATTAATCGTATTGTTTCTAAAACTAATAAGGTATATCATCTTTTTGATATTTTTCACGAGTCTGAGTATGCTATCAGACGCAAGCTACAAATCTACTTTCTAGATATAATTCAAAGATAGAATATCTCTGCTTTAATTGCATCTCGTGATACGACAAAATTCCATTTTATAGTGTTTAGTGTTTAATGTTTTTCATTTCATTTTTGTTTGTACAGTATTTTTAATGGGTTACTAGCCCGTAAAATAAACTAACTATTATTATTATTATTATTATAATTTTCCATATTTCAATAAGCATAAGTTTATTTGTATTTACCTAAAGTTATCAATATATCTAAAATGAATACTTAACGATTTATATTGATTTCATGACTATCACGGTCTGGTTTTCACACAGGAATGGATTATTATATAAGATAAAATTATTTCGGATAAATACTCAAACTTGCCCAGTTTTTTACCTTTTCATATAAAGATAAGTTTTATTGAAGACAGGGAAAACCTAAAATTCTGTGATTCATTTTTCAATTCGATATTTTTAAATCGAAATAAGTGAAAGGAACGCGTTTTGGAAACAGCATTAATTAAATTCTCTGCATCACCGATGAATTATTCGGTCCGCGGGTTTATCCGAATCGACGGGACGAATTATTATCAACGATGCAAACTGCTTTGCCGCATGAATTTCGGTGTTTTCAAAGCCCCGGGCTGTTTGCTGATACCGCTTCTGGATATGGAGTTATCACCGGCAAAACTAATCGCTTTGTAACTGCGGTATCGATGATAGTGACTCCATATCAACGCGGGACGAGACGACTTTATTGTTAGTCTCGTTTTCAATATCGTTTCCGGAGAGGACCGGNTTTTTCTTGTAGAGAATTTATCAATCTATAATTTCGATCTAATGTATATACGTCATCCTATCGGATCCTATCAACAGGAATTTAAATATTTTAAATTTTAGATTTTTCTAAACGTTAAATCGATTTGCTTGTGAACTTCCTTAAACAATACAAAACAAAATATTTAAAATACTTTTATTCGTAGTAAACTTATCATTAGGCCTCGGGAAAGTTGTGGAATCTCCAATAAAACTTACCTTTCTATGAAAACGTAAAAATTGGGCAAGTTGAAGTATTTATGCGAAATAATTTTANAACGTTCATATTGAAAACTCTTTTCTCATGAAGTCATTCTTTAACTAAAATCTACTCATACGCCAAATTTTAGATTTTTCTAATCGTTAAATCGATTTGCTTGTGAACTCCCTTAAGCGTTAAAAAAATGTACGGATTTATGCAAATTGAAATGTTTATAACCTTTTTTTCATGCTCCAAATTTTCAGCAAACTATAATTGAATCTTATTCGAAGCAATATCTAACTAAGACACTAAGTTTCCAAAAGAAAGCCGCATACGTCATGATTTCGAAAATGTCGCTGCGTAAAAAGTTCTACCGCGTGTTAAATTGAAAACAGTGTTCGCAGGCAAAAAACGTCAAGAATGATTTTTTCTTGTAGAGAATTTATCAATCTATAATTTCGATCTAATGTATATACGTCATCCTATCAACAGGAATTTAAATATTTTAAATTTTAGATTCTTCTAAACGTTAAATCGATTTGCTTGTGAACTTCCTTAAACAATACATAACAAAATATTTAAAATACTTTTATTCGTAGTAAACTTATCATTAGGCCTCGGGAAAGTTGTGGAATCTCCAATAAAACTTACCTTTCTATGAAAACGTAAAAATTGGGCAAGTTGAAGTATTTATGCGAAATAATTTTATCCTTTAATATAATAATTTGGATTCCTGTGAAAACCAGATCGTGAAAGTCATGATGATGAATGTAAATCGTCAAGTTTTCATTTTAGATATATGGGTAACTATAGATAAATACAAATAAACTTATGCTCGATTAAATCTGGAAAATTGGAAAATCAATCTAAACTTGTAGCACAATACAGCGAAAGTGTGCGCACCATTCTATCAACTAGTGTTCTTAATAATATATAAAACCATAGAATCAGAAAACTGGTGTGTCAATTAATAAAAGTATTCCGATAGAAATAGGCAAAAGTACACGCTCATATTCTATCAGCTATCATTATTAATAGATTGTTAATTTAAGACAAGTTGTACACATAATTTGTTAAACAAAAATAATAATCATAAATCAGGAAACAAGTGAAAAATCTGTGCTTTCCTGACCGAAAATAAGAGTATATTTTGCGCTAGAAATAGGATTCTTTATTTAGGTACTTCTGCTCTGTGTTGTGCTGCAAATTTAAATTGATTTCATAATTTTTGCAACAAATAAAATTAAATGGTCCCACACGGAGTCTGCAACTCTCTAAAGCTTTCTTTACTGAGAGATATAACTCAAGATTTGGTAGTGTTGATGTAATTAATCGTATTGTTTCTAAAACTAATAAGCTATATCATCTTTTTGATATTTTTCACGAGTTTGAATATGCTATCAGACGCAAGCTACAGATCGACTTTCTAGATATAATTCAAAGATAGAATATCTCTGCTTTAATTGCATCTCGTGATACGACAAAACTCCATTTTATAGTGTTTAGTGTTTAATGTTTTTCATTTCATTTTTGTTTGTACAGTATTTTTAATGGGTTACTAGCCCGTAAAATAAACTAACTATTATTATTATTAAATTATTATTATTATTATTATTATTATTATTATTATTATTATAATTTTCCAGATTTCAATAAGCATAAGCTTATTTGTATTTACCCAAAGTTATCAATATATCCAATATGAATACTTAACGATTTATATTGATTTCATGACTTTCACGGTCTGGTTTTCACACAGGAATGGATTGTTATATAGGATAAAATTATTTCGGATAAATACTTAAACTTGCCCAGTTTTTTACCTTTTCATAGTAAGATAAATTTTATTGAAGACAGGGAAAACCTAAAATTCTGTGATTCATTTTTCAATTCGATATTTTTAAATCGAAATAAGTGAAAGAAACGCGTTTCGGAAACAGCATTAATTAAATTCTCTGCATCACCGATGAATTATTCGGTCNGCATATTTTGCGCTAGAGATAGGATTCTTTATTTAGGTACTTCTGCTCTGTGTTGTGCTGCAAATTTAAATTGATTTCATAATTTTTGCAACAAATAAAATTAAATGCTCCCACACGGAGTCTGCAACTCTCTAAAGCTTTCTTTACTGAGAGATATAACTCAAGATTTGGTAGTGTTGATGTAATTAATCGTATTGTTTCTAAAACTAATAAGCTATATCATCTTTTTGATATTTTTCACGAGTTTGAATATGCTATCAGACGCAAGCTACAGATCGACTTTCTAGATATAATTCAAAGATAGAATATCTCTGCTTTAATTGCATCTCGTGATACGACAAAACTCCATTTTATAGTGTTTAGTGTTTAATGTTTTTCATTTCATTTTTGTTTGTACAGTATTTTTAATGGGTTACTAGCCCGTAAAATAAACTAACTATTATTATTATTAAATTATTATTATTATTATTATTATTATTATTATTATTATTATAATTTTCCAGATTTCAATAAGCATAAGCTTATTTGTATTTACCCAAAGTTATCAATATATCCAATATGAATACTTAACGATTTATATTGATTTCATGACTTTCACGGTCTGGTTTTCACACAGGAATGGATTGTTATATAGGATAAAATTATTTCGGATAAATACTTAAACTTGCCCAGTTTTTTACCTTTTCATAGTAAGATAAATTTTATTGAAGACAGGGAAAACCTAAAATTCTGTGATTCATTTTTCAATTCGATATTTTTAAATCGAAATAAGTGAAAGAAACGCGTTTCGGAAACAGCATTAATTAAATTCTCTGCATCACCGATGAATTATTCGGTCCGCGGGTTTATCCGAATCGACGGGACGAATTATTATCAACGATGCAAACTGCTTTGCCGCATGAATTTCGGTGTTTTCAAAGCCCCGGGCTGTTTGCTGATACCGCTTCTGGATATGGAGTTATCACCGGCAAAACTAATCGCTTTGTAACTGCGGTATCGATGATAGTGACTCCATATCAACGCGGGACGAGACGACTTTATTGTTAGTCTCGTTTTCAATATCGTTTCCGGAGAGGACCGGCCGTTCCGGCTCTCCGAGCAGATTATCATTCAACTTTTGTCTCGGTTTTGTCTCTTGAAAATTGCCACCGAAAGAAAAACGAACATTCGAGGTTCCAACTTTGTTCCACGTCCTTTAAGGATGACGGGAACAATGGACGGGCAACGAAAGCCGCTTAAAAGGAAATTCTACTTAATTAGCAGCATCGTTCAGGAAAAACTGCAGCCAGCGTGACATTTTGTAAATATTATTTATTAATATTCGCTGGAGCTACTCTCTCGTCGTCCCTCAGAGTCCCTCGCTCTTAGAATATTATTTCAAACTTCAGTCGTACAAAAGATATTGTCCTGTTAAGAAAATTTCCTCCGTGTCCCATTGATTCACGTTTTTCAAGCGAACGAAAAACGTCTTTAGGGAACGGAGGGAGGGAACGCATCGAGCGGAGAAACAAAAGTTCATTATTCATCTCTTGATAAAAAGGTATCGCCCGGGCGGCGTAAAATTTAATTTCGAAGATTAGCCGGCGGCCGTGAAAAAATATGACAAGGGACGGGACAAGGAAAAAGCGAGGGTACGAAAAAGCACGGCTGGCAATTTTCCGCCGCCGAAAATACCAAAGACACCCTCGGCTCGCCGCGTTTTTAGAATCCGGCTTCAAACGACCGTACATCTTTTTAATATAACGCCGACACAGCTTCCTGATTGCGGACCATCAATTTTTTATGCACTCCACCCCACATGTTAAGCGGCTATTTACTCCGGAGGGCGAACCACGCGTCGCCGCCGCCGCCGCCGCCGGTCCCACGAATTTCCACCCTCCGCGTTTCGAGCGGCGATATCGAGCGGAACGAATCGCTCCAAATTTTATGAATCGCCATCGCGGACTTAATATAATTTCCTCGAACGCAGACGCGAACTTCCTTTTAAGAAATTCGAATACAAGACAGACGTTTTTCCTGTTTTATTTACCGGCGAACATCGAAGATCTAAGAGAGCGCTGGGAAAAATCGATCGAACGGGGAATATATTTATTAGACACAATTACGAAGAGGGGAAAACAACAGGGTTGAAAGTTTGGCTCCACTTATTACTTTCCTTCGTCGTTCGTTAGCCGGGCTGAAAAATCGCGGTGGACGTAACGACCGGCCGTAAAATTTCGACTCCGGGCTGAAACTTTCCATTCGTTCGTGAAAAGATTTGCTCCCGCCGCTTGTAACCGCTCCCAGGAAACATTAATGTTCTTCCGTTCATCAGAGAAAACAAACTGAACGTTATTTGCGCCGGAATCCTCTATCAATCCAATTCTCTCGCCGATCGATTAAATCCCTTCAACCTAATTTCTGACTTTCATTTAATTACTCGTATAATTCTGATACCTCCAATCTTTTAATTCAATTCTCTCGCAAGAGAAAAGAAAAAAAGAAAGGGAGACAGAGTGATTTTTACAGAGAGGCGACTCACGGTTCCAAGAAATTAAAGAATTTCTGGCACGGAAGTAGTATAAGTCAACGATTGCTCAGACGTGCCATTGCACGTAGAAATATTATAATTTCGTCGACGACGTAACAAATTAAAATCTACGACGCGCACAGTATTGCAAGAACGAAGAAAGCTGAGGCATTAAGACGGCGCCACCCTTCAATCTGCACCCCCAATTTTTTACACGCCGACGGAAACTTTCGTAATATTCCGTCGCACGAACGGCCTTGTTTCTCCGATCCAAATTTTCATTCCTCCGCCTCAATTTTTTGGCTAAATGAACTCGTCTGGGAAATCACTGTCTCCCTCGTCTGGCTAATCACGAAAAACGAGTAAAAGGGGAACGTAGAGAATCTTTTCTATTATAGAACTTACTATAACGAATGCCTCAATTATGATACATCGTCTTACGGAGATAAATCTGCAAGAAGCTCTGATCCAAGTTTATAAATTCTTAATTTGTCGAGGGGGTAGCCTCGCGGGGGGACGGGGGACACCAGGTAAATCCTCGTGGACGTCATTTTCCGTCCGAGTACCGGCTCCGGGGCAAGTTATTACGCACTCGAGCGGCGCCAAGCCGGCTTCAATTCCGAAGGACGTGTCTAATGGTAAGCCTCTTACGCGGAATAATTAAACATGGGGCCGAGCCAGGATCGAAGCAGCCGTCAAGCAAAACACCCCAAGACGCGGCCCACGGCGGCGGTCCCACCCTTTAAGAGGATTCCCAGCCCGATTATTGTCGACTGACCGATCGAAAAACCTTACCAGCTGCCGTGCCGCCGCCGTTCCGGTTAAATATTCAACCGGATAATTAATCCAGCGGTTTCGTGAATTTCGAACATCGACCGCGGTCGCGTTTCTAACAGGCTCGGCTCTTGGCAAATTAATTCCCTGGGAGAGGGGCAACCCTTATTTAATGTAAACGCCGTGCAACAATAAGTCCCGTGTAAAACGTTGCAGGCGAGATTAAATTTAAGTGAATGCAAAAAGGGTTAAATTCGTTTAAATATCGGCGGGACGGGATGAAAATATCGCCGGAGGAAGAAGTCGGGGTACTAGCTGATCGAATCGGGGGACAAAGGCGAGGAAGAAGCCGGGAAGTGGAGTCAACATTAATTTGCGAAGCGCATAAGTCTCCGTTAAGGGCGGGCCAAAAAGGGAGAGGGAGGGGGAGGGGAAAAAAAGGAGAAAGACTCGAAGAAAAACGACGGGCCGTGTTTACCTCATTAAATTCTCATCCGTCGGAACGTCGACAGAGAAGGCGAGAGAATCTGGCGACCGAACGACTCGTCCTGTTGACGCAGAAAATTAACAAACAGGCGAAAAAGCATAGGGAAGATTGCGGGTGGGAAGGCGAGCGTCGCGTCGAGGGGGGGCGGAAAGAAATCGAACGGGGATGAATAAACGAACGGAGCCGGCAATAAATTACGAAATTCATCCGTCGACCGGCGAATATTTCTCCTGCGGGAAACCCACCGTTTCCCATCGATTCGCGACTCACGCCTCGAACCGCTCCCGAAACCCACCAAGACTATCATTTACCAGATCAATTTTTATTATTTCGTTCGAAAATTATTTTTCAATTCGTAGCACGATCGTACGTCACTCTTCTACGAAATTTCGCCTCGGTTTTGACGGTGTTTAAGGAAGTTGTTTCTCACGATCAAGAAAGAGCGTCGAAGAGACAAAGGAGCCGCTCTCGATAGCTGTCTTAACCTGGCTCGATAGGTAATGTCCTCCTACGGGGAATAAAAGACCGCGCCGGAGATCGTCATGCGCCGAGTGAAAAATAAAGGGGACACACGAGTGGGACGCCAGTGAGAGTGTCCCCCCTGTAAGATAAATGGACCAGCTGGCGTCACGGTGGCGAAGGCTACGCGACCGCTGAATACGCTTCCTGCGGACGTGTACAGGTAAACACGACCGTTTTTAAATAAGACACGCTCCTCCTTAGCATACTCTTCCTTTTTCGCTACCACTTTTGCACGGTTCCACCGTCATTTAACGAATCACGCGTGGTGACAGACGTTTATCGAAGCGAGGAATGCGTTAAAAAATTTCTGCTCCGTCGAGATTATACGTAAACGTACTTCCAGGAGACGCTGGCGTGACAATAAGGGGAAGAGACATCGTGCCGTCAAGTTCGAGTCAAAGGGTTGACATGGTAACGCGACTGCGTCGCCAGGTTACACAAAAGTCACGGTGAAAGGGAGCGTTCCCCGTAGTCCTATCGAATTACATCACGTTCTTGTTAAACATCCTTTTCGATCCCCTTATCCTTTCAGGGGCAACACTAATAATAACGACGACGTCGTCAGTAATAATAAGAATGGCTCGGATATAACGACCCTTCTACCTGCGCGTACCAACCTCTCCCATTCAGAATCGAAGTTAAACGACGGAACCTGAACTCCCCGAACTCGAGTGTCGCAGAATTGAGAGACAGAACGCGTGCACAGTTATTATAAAAATTCGAGCTGGCTCTCGGATCGATCAAACATTATTTTACACGGTTTATACTATATTTCTCGTTTTAATTCAACGTGAAACTGAATTCGTCAAACATCGCACGCTATCTGTTGCTGTCTGTTACTATAGCCAAGTCGTGAAAAGAAGAGAATGAAGGGACCGCGGCGAGGGACGAGTGGCAGACAAGCCGGGGTGCCCGTGTCTATCTTCATTAGAGAGTTCGGTGCATTCATCGCGGAGCGAGACCAACCTTAGGGTGAAAAACGGGGGGACGGGGGGTTAGAGCTGGCAGGTTAAACCAGCGTATATTGTATTCGAATTTCGTATTCCTATTCCGTTATAAACGCGGTGAATGCGCCGGTGTACCTAAGCGAGACTACTCGTACGCGCATGTATAATTTCCCGCGATTGTAAGAGGGGGTCCCTCGCATTGTGCCGCTCCTCGGCCCCCATTGTGCCCCGAGGAGCTGTCTGTCAAAACTCTCGCCACCGTCAACCGGCTCGCCCCGAGACTATTAAAGACATTCGTACCTTTTTGCGGCCACACTCGGCCAGAATAGAATAAATTAAGTCCCGAAGACCGGGTTCGGACGTTTCCGCGGCACCGTAAACGTCTATTGTCGACGAAGCGAGACAGGAGCGCGCGTATCGTGATAGCGTCCCGTTTGGAAGCCTTCCAACACGATTCGCTGTTCGACCGATCGTTCCCCGCCCGTTTATGGGGCAGAAAATGAATTTTTTTGGAACTGCGCATAGAGAATATTAATTTTAACGGACGGCAGCGTCGCGTTACGATTTCAAGGAAGCGATATCGGAAAGGAATCTTTTTTTAAATGAACCTAACGACGACTTGCTTATTAGAGATTCAACAATTTCTTTAAGTGGTCGCGTACGGACTTACGGTTATTACCGGTCGTCCCTCGTGTCGCAGGTGCTAGTCTGCTAACGATCCCTGCTTTATTATTCGTGAAATATATATTCTCCGTGCGCATCCGCAAGGGTCGGGTCAGTTCAATACCGCGTTAATTAATTTTTATCGCATTTACCTATCGGGAACAATTGGCATTCTCCATTATATGTATAAACGGACTGTTGTCCGAATAATAATAAAATTGGCGTTCCTGCTCGCCGGCCGGCAGGTGTAATTGCGAATAATTGCGAAATAGGAAACCTTCGAACCCGGGCGCGTTCGCGCCGTCGCGGCGGTTCTGTAAACAAAGTGACAGCAACTCGAACGCTGGCCAGCGGCGTTTCATACGCGGAGGTAACCAAAAATCTGTAACGACGAGTATCGTGATTGTAACCGGCGTAATTACTATGATTGAGAGAGGAGTACAAACAATCGACGAGGCAGGAACGGTTGCGAGATCGATGGCAATTTCGTGGACGGGGGTGGGAAAAAAGCGAGAGAGGACGCGCAGCTTTTTCATTCTGTCTCGCCCTCCGCCCCACTGCTCACGGTACACGGCTCGCTTTTTTATTAGCTCCGTTGTAAAATAAATTAGGGGTAAAATTATAAAGGAGCTTCCTGCCGCGCCACCCTCTCTTCCGAACCACCATTACCGAACGTGCCTACAGAGGGTGGGAAGAAAAAGGGAAATCCGAAGCTCCTTAAATAATTGTAATCAAGCGCTGGAGAATATTAAAAATGTTTATAGTCGCGGGGATGCAATATGTTCCGCGGGAGGTAAGACTTCGAACCCCGTAAAAAATAGGTTCCACCGACGGCGCGCCGGGCCGGGTTTGCGAGGCAGATAAGTGCGCGCCCGAGGAAAAAGGATATTTCCTGCATCCACCCCGCAGGACACCCGTTATACGTCAATGCCGACACGAGAGGGGCGGGACACGGCGGCACCCTTCGAAAAATCTCATTTCGCCTTCTACACGGGTTAACACCGAAAACACGTGCTGCCGACTTATGAACTTCCATTCTTAATGGTTCATGAAATTGCCTTATATTTCACCGTCCGGCAGCGAGCGGACACCGACCGGAACGAATTTCGGGAGGGTTGTTGCACACCGGTGCGGTGTCGGCTCGGACCGCCGAGGAAATATTTAAATTCCGCCCTTCGAACCGCCGAAGACAAATATTTGAAGAACGTCGCGTTTCATAAGGAAACAGCTGTTTTTAATTGTAAGGAAATGACGCACCTCTGGAGAATTTCAATAAACTAGGGTGTGCTCGCATTGTATTTTTTAGTACGATTCGAGAGAGTGGCAGCACCTGTGTAATTGTAGAAACAGCGAATGGGATAAGATGGGCTTGAAAACACGATCGGTAATNGAAGCTCCTTAAATAATTGTAATCAAGCGCTGGAGAATATTAAAAATGTTTATAGTCGCGGGGATGCAATATGTTCCGCGGGAGGTAAGACTTCGAACCCCGTAAAAAATAGGTTCCACCGACGGCGCGCCGGGCCGGGTTTGCGAGGCAGATAAGTGCGCGCCCGAGGAAAAAGGATATTTCCTGCATCCACCCCGCAGGACACCCGTTATACGTCAATGCCGACACGAGAGGGGCGGGACACGGCGGCACCCTTCGAAAAATCTCATTTCGCCTTCTACACGGGTTAACACCGAAAACACGTGCTGCCGACTTATGAACTTCCATTCTTAATGGTTCATGAAATTGCCTTATATTTCACCGTCCGGCAGCGAGCGGACACCGACCGGAACGAATTTCGGGAGGGTTGTTGCACACCGGTGCGGTGTCGGCTCGGACCGCCGAGGAAATATTTAAATTCCGCCCTTCGAACCGCCGAAGACAAATATTTGAAGAACGTCGCGTTTCATAAGGAAACAGCTGTTTTTAATTGTAAGGAAATGACGCACCTCTGGAGAATTTCAATAAACTAGGGTGTGCTCGCATTGTACTTTTTAGTACGATTCGAGAGAGTGGCAGCGCCTGCGTAATCGTAGAACCAGCGAATGGGATAAGATGGGCTTGAAAACACGATCGGTAATCGTACCTAGGAAGTCGCTAAATAACTAAGTATAACGGCAGACTGAGTTTGATGCGATAGGCAATAGATAAGTGTAACAGTATCGATCTTATATCCACTTCGACCTGGCTTTATTTGTAGCTGACAGCTAGAGAATCAATTTTTGTTTGAAACATTTTTCGCTAGGACGGAAAAAACCTTTTGCAATAAATAATTTTATTTATTAATTAATTATTGACGCTAGCGAAAAATGTTTTAAACAAAAGTTGTAGATATTAATGTCCTCTACAAGAAAGGTTCTATGAGTTTTTCTTCTAACTTCGGTTTTTAAAGAGTTAAGTACGATAAAGCGGCATTTCATTGATATTGATAAAATTCGGCTATCCCACTGCCTACACAAAGTAAGATAGATATCTGAATGACAGCTAGAGATACAACTTTTCTTTCAAACATTTGTTGGTAGGACGAAAAAGAATCTTTTGCAATAAATTATTTTATTTTTTAATTAATTATTGACGCTAGCGAAAAATGTTTTAAACAAAAGTTGTAGATATTGAAGTCCTCTACAAGAAAGGTTCTATGACTTTTTCTTCTAACTTCGATTTTTAAAGAGTTAAGTACGATAAATCGGCATTTTATTGATATTCACAAAATTCGGCTATCCCACTGCCGAAATAATTATACAATCCTACACAAAGTAGGATAGATATCTTAATAACAACTAGAATACAACTTTTGTTTCAAACATCTGTTGGTAGGACGAAAAAGAATCTTTTGCAATAAACAATTTTCTTTTTTAATTAATTATAGATGCTAGCGAAAAATATTTTAAACAAAAGTTGCAGATATTGATGTCTTCTACAAAAAAAGGTTCTATGAGTTTCTTCTAACTTCGGTTTTTAAAAAGTTAAGTACGATTATTCGGCATTTTATTGATACTGACAAAATTGGGCTATCCCACTGTCGAAACAGCGAACTTTTGTTAAAAAATTTCATTTTTTCCCAAATATTCCTAAATCGTTGGACCTACACAGAAATTGCATAGGATCTTGTTTGTAGCTAACAACTACAGCTGCAACTTTTGTCTGAAACATTTTTCGCTAGCGTCGATAGTTAACGAATATTTTAGAAAAAACGATAAAACAATTTATTGCAAAATATTTGTTAACTATCGACGATAGCAAAGAATGTTTCGTATGAAAGTTATAGCTGTTGATGGTTTCCACAACTTTTGTTTGAATCATTTTTCGATATCAACAACAGATAAGCTGTTATTGGCAAAAAACGAGTATTTCGACAAATCTGAAAGCCCTTGGAAAATCACGGAAAAATTTTTTTTTCGCGAAATTTCGAAAAATGGTTCGAATAAAAGTTGTAGGTAATCCTATTACCTGCAAGAAACGTCGTATACAATTTTTTTCTAAATCATATACTTCAGGAGTAATCGATTAATTATGTCGTCCATCGTCAAATACTTTTTAATAAGTGAAGTTAGAAGGAAAATCCATAGAACCTTTTCTATATCTGATAACTAGAGTTACAATTTCTGTCGGAAACATTTTCTGGAAATACAATCCTACACAAAGTAGGATAGATATCTTAATGAAGTCCTATAAAGCTGTCAGCCTTTAGTAACTTCTCTTCGATGTTCAACATTTACCCTGTTAAATTATTCCCCAATCTGTTACCCGATTTCAAATCACCGTTCACCCACTAAGATAAAATAAAGTCTCTGCGCACTGTAATTTCTTGTGGAAAATGGGAACCTGATAAAACATTCCGCAGATTGAATTTTTCCGTGGAAGAATGGACCTGAATGGCGCAATAATTTGGCCGGCGGGAGGAAGAGGGAGGAGGGGGGGGGGGCGAGTGCACAGTTATCGGTGGCCAATCGGTTTGGCTGCGTCGAAAGATAATTCAAGGCAAACTAATTTCACGAGCGCGCATGTATGACGGTAAATCCGAAAGGTCAATAAATAATGGCTAGATCGTATCGCGGCCGCCGTGCCCGGTTTATGAAGTGCCGTTTGTTTACCCGCTAAGCGCGTACGTCCAGATGAAATTCGAGCGAATACGTTACCGAAGCTAGACGGGGCCTCCCGACACCCCCGAATTATTTACCGCTCAATTTTTCCCCCCGTCACCCGCGACGTAACGAGGCTAGACGTTCATTCGGAAGATTTACCACAAAAACGTACATTCGCTCTAGACACACTTCGCACATTTTCCTTCGGGAGGGGGCGACACAAAATTCCTCCCTCGACCGTCGAAACGCGTGAGGGACGGCTAACGTATGTAGTTTCCGACGAAATTTGGTTTTGGGGGATCGAACAGGTAGGAGTCGCGTGGCCGATTTTCGCGAGGAAATATCGTGGCCGCATTAAAGGGGCGCGGCTTATTAGTAAAAAGCATGACAAACGACTGGTGGTTTGCCCGGGCTTAGCCTCGTGGAGCGACCCCAGTAGGGTCGTAACCGGCATGCAACACGGTGCACAACGGTGTGATGTATGGCGATTTTTAGTCACGCCTTTATACAGATATAAATCCCTCCTACGGTTTAACGTGTAGCTCCCCAGATTCCCGTAAGCGCGCGCGCGGCCACCGATATCATTGCCCACTGAGCGACGCGGAGTTACTTGGCAATTTCGCAGATTAACCACGCCGGACGCGNCTCTCGTCGTCCCTCAGAGTCCCTCGCTCTTAGAATATTATTTCAAACTTCAGTCGTACAAGAGAGATTGTCTTGTTAAGAAAATTTCCTCCGTGTCCCATTGATTCACGTTTTTCAAGCGANTAAATCCGAAAGGTCAATAAATAATGGCTAGATCGTATCGCGGCCGCCGTGCCCGGTTTATGAAGTGCCGTTTGTTTACCCGCTAAGCGCGTACGTCCAGATGAAATTCGAGCGAATACGTTACCGAAGCTAGACGGGGCCTCCCGACACCCCCGAATTATTTACCGCTCAATTTTTCCCCCCGTCACCCGCGACGTAACGAGGCTAGACGTTCATTCGGAAGATTTACCACAAAAACGTACATTCGCTCTAGACACACTTCGCACATTTTCCTTCGGGAGGGGGCGACACAAAATTCCTCCCTCGACCGTCGAAACGCGTGAGGGACGGCTAACGTATGTAGTTTCCGACGAAATTTGGTTTTGGGGGATCGAACAGGTAGGAGTCGCGTGGCCGATTTTCGCGAGGAAATATCGTGGCCGCATTAAAGGGGCGCGGCTTATTAGTAAAAAGCATGACAAACGACTGGTGGTTTGCCCGGGCTTAGCCTCGTGGAGCGACCCCAGTAGGGTCGTAACCGGCATGCAACACGGTGCACAACGGTGTGATGTATGGCGATTTTTAGTCACGCCTTTATACAGATATAAATCCCTCCTACGGTTTAACGTGTAGCTCCCCAGATTCCCGTAAGCGCGCGCGCGGCCACCGATATCATTGCCCACTGAGCGACGCGGAGTTACTTGGCAATTTCGCAGATTAACCACGCCGGACGCGGCCGTCTTTCAACGCAGGAAAACATCCTCCGGCTCGATACGATTTCACCGTGAAATTAGTCCTTTACAGAGTGAAATCGGATAGCTAATTGGATGTGCTTTATAGAAACAGAGGAAAATATGATATGTTTTATAATAAGCTCGGCGCTGAAACGCGACGCGAAAATATAATCAGCCGTCTCTGCCGGCGCGATCCCCGCATAAAATCGCGAATCCTGCGAACGTGATATTACTAACAATCACAGATATCGCTTTCAGGAAGATGATCGCACGACAACAACGAAAAATAATTCTCGTGTCATAGCTCTATGACTTTAATTATTCGTTTGTTATTTATATCCTGGAATTTGACCCTTGCCCTAGATTCGGGAACTGTAAACCTCGGAAGCATCCCTCGTATCTCTAAGCGACGGAATATCCCGTTTCTCGAAGCTCATTAATTTCCCGGAAGTCGGCGAAAACCAAGCCCCGCGATCTTCGACCGCCAACAGGAACGGAACACGCTAAATTCGCTAATCCAGGGGGGCTCGTCTCCTCGATCATCATTATGCACGATTTGTCGGATGGATCCCGTAGGAAGGCGCGTGGGAGGCCAACGATGATTAATACGACCGGTTAGGTAATCCTCGGCTGAGAATGGAGCCCGGTTTACCCGGTCCAGATTTAAACAAAAAAAGTCTACTGTTTTTCGCGGCTTTGTAATCAGAAATGTCAGTTTACGAGAAAGAGGATATGACGATATTCAAGCGTGTATGCCATATAAGAAAATAAAAGAAATGAAGGTGAAGTGTGAGTTCGGTATCTTAGAGTATATACAATAATACATGGAGGAAGCATGCCTGTAAAGAGTAGACAAGCGGTCGAGAGAGAGGACGATAGTTTAGGAACCCTCTACATTTACACTCTTTGTATTATATTCTCTCTTGCACTTTTTATATAGACGTGCTTCCTTCATGTAATATACAGGGTCTTTCACCTAACTCGACCACCTTAAATGTATCGCTTATTTTTTATAATAGAAAAAATGTCAGGGAAGGAAATATTCTGTTCGAAGGCGACAATACGGTGAATTATTTACATACCTCAACTGATGACAGGAGAGTACGAATGTCTGTTTATGAGCACCAGAAACAATTATACGGTACACTGTTTCTATGAAATTGAAATCCCTTTATTTACCGTCCCCGAACGCGTACTGAAATTACTGATAAACATTTCATAATTTCCTCCCTAAAGGTCACGTGAATGTCAACATATTATACCTCGTTGGATTCGTTTTCTATAAGCTATAAGACCGTTGTAGTGAAAATATGCAGTCCCATTTAAAAAAAATACAATGACCTTGAAATCTCGAAAAAAAAGTTTGTCCCATCACTGTATTGGCTCCTTCGAACAGAATATTCCCTCCTTCCCTGAAATTTTTTCTATTATAAAAAATAAGCGATATATTTAAGGAGGTTCTACCGGTAACAGTTTTAAAATTACGAAAAATCTAAAATTTAGCGTATGAGTAGATTTTAGTTAAATAATGACTGTGTTAAATTTTGGTGAACTTTCATGGGACGAGAGAAAAGTTCTGAAGATTTCAATTTAAATTGTTTTTCGCAAATATCTAAGTTCCTATTGGTCGGACGATATGTATGCATAGGATCGAAATTATAGATTGATAAATTCTCTACAACAATCATTCTTGGTATTTTTTTCTTGTGGGCAACGGTTTTCAAAATAACACGCGGTAAAAACTTGAAGTTTTCGGAAGAATGATGTACGCGGCTTGGTTCGAAAACTTAAAATTTTGTCGCGTGTTATTTTGAAAACCGTTACTCGCAGGAAAAAAATACCAAGAACGATTGTTGTAGAGAATTTATCAATCTATAATTTCGATCCTATGCATACATATCGTCCGACCAATAGGAACTTAGATATTTGCGAAAAACAATTTAAATTGAAATCTTCAGAACTTTTCTCTCGTCCCATGAAAGTTCACCAAAATTTAACACAGTCATTATTTAACTAAAATCTACTCATACGCTAAATTTTAGATTTTTCGTAATTTTAAAACTGTTACCGGTAGAACCTCCTTAAATATATCGCTTATTTTTTATAATAGAAAAAATTTCAGGGAAGGAGGGAATATTCTGTTCGAAGGAGCCAATACAGTGATGGGACAAACTTTTTTTTCGAGATTTCAAGGTCATTGTATTTTTTTTAAATGGGACTGCATATTTTCACTACAACGGTCTTATAGCTTATAGAAAACGAATCCAACGAGGTATAATATGTTGACATTCACGTGACCTTTAGGGAGGAAATTATGAAATGTTTATCAGTAATTTCAGTACGCGTTCGGGGACGGTAAATAAAGGGATTTCAATTTCATAGAAACAGTGTACCGTATAATTGTTTCTGGTGCTCATAAACAGACATTCGTACTCTCCTGTCATCAGTTGAGGTATGTAAATAATTCACCGTATTGTCGCCTTCGAACAGAATATTTCCTTCCCTGACATTTTTTCTATTATAAAAAATAAGCGATACATTTAAGGTGGTCGAGTTAGGTGAAAGACCCTGTATATTACATGAAGGAAGCACGTCTATATAAAAAGTGCAAGAGAGAATATAATACAAAGAGTGTAAATGTAGAGGGTTCCTAAACTATCGTCCTCTCTCTCGACCGCTTGTCTACTCTTTACAGGCATGCTTCCTCCATGTATTATTGTATATACTCTAAGATACCGAACTCACACTTCACCTTCATTTCTTTTATTTTCTTATATGGCATACACGCTTGAATATCGTCATATCCTCTTTCTCGTAAACTGACATTTCTGATTACAAAGCCGCGAAAAACAGTAGACTTTTTTTGTTTAAATCTGGACCGGGTAAACCGGGCTCCATTCTCAGCCGAGGATTACCTAACCGGTCGTATTAATCATCGTTGGCCTCCCACGCGCCTTCCTACGGGATCCATCCGACAAATCGTGCATAATGATGATCGAGGAGACGAGCCCCCCTGGATTAGCGAATTTAGCGTGTTCCGTTCCTGTTGGCGGTCGAAGATCGCGGGGCTTGGTTTTCGCCGACTTCCGGGAAATTAATGAGCTTCGAGAAACGGGATATTCCGTCGCTTAGAGATACGAGGGATGCTTCCGAGGTTTACAGTTCCCGAATCTAGGGCAAGGGTCAAATTCCAGGATATAAATAACA
>SMSR01015001.1:150994-161445 GCA_019453355.1 Ceratina japonica | reverse complement strand
TTTACGGTGTATTTTCCAGATTTGCCTGGCCGATAATAAAAGATCAGACAAATCCCGTTGTATTAATATTCTAGATAGAGCAAACAGGGATATGTACCTATAACGAAGGGTCGGGGCCCGTGGCGTTGTTTCGCGCAGACTTTAAAATGGCCCGCGGAGTACGTGGGCAAACACGGCCGGCAGTTCGTTTGCCAGAAACTATGCAGCCGGCCGATGCGATGCTTTATCGGATACGATTGATATATGTATATACGGCGCGCGGGCGGCGCGGCGCGCGCTCGCAGATATATACAGGATAACCGATTCAATGAAGCCATATTTTATTAATGTTACCGGGGAGAAAATACGAAATCCATACACACCGGCGAACGGGAATTCTACCGTGCAAGTAATGTATCCAGGAGTTTATAGCGTTGAACACTTTGCTCTAATCAATTCAGCCATAAAAGCATATTTTACTGCCCCTCGCCCTCTCTCACTTTCCCTCTCCCTCTATCAACAAATTTAAAATTGATACATCCATCGTCAGTTATCCCGTCATCAATTCGGATTATCATTATTTCATCTCCCCCGCGCGATTCAAAGTGAAACTTTTTAACCAAGTTCTCGGAATTCGAATCGTGATTAAATTAAGCGAGAGGCTGTCGACGTGGAAGAAGCTCGCCGTTTATCCAGCCCGTTTCCTGCGGGGGATGATCGTCTCTTTACGACAACCACATATTACCACGAGGAAGTCGTGCCGGGGAAAAGCGTCCCGCGACGCCTAGACACTTCCTGGAGCGTGGCACTCGTCTTCGAGACTTCGGTGGCTGCCACCTGTCCCGAAATACCCCTGGGAACCACTCCGCGCCGCAGAAGGTCGGGGGAACTCGGGAAATCGCGGAAAACCGANGCGTCAAATATTGGTGACCTTGAACTTGACCTCAAAATAAATTTTCAAGGTTAAATGAAGGACAACTTTCGTTTTTCGTTTCGTTTTCAAATGGAAACCTATATTTTCGCAACTTTTATAGGAAACTTTTTCTTTAAACAATTTCTTGCTAGAGAGCGTAATAATAATAATACAACTTTTATAGAAAATAATAATTCAACATCTTTTATAAGTGAAAACCATTATATCTATACGTTTTTGGGATCGCTGAATCCGAATCTGGAGTTCGTTTGACCCCATCAGGTTAGGATCAACGTAATAAGTAGTTTTCCCTCATTTCACTTGAAACTGACCTTCACGCTACCCTGATGAAATCGAACGGACCATTCGGATTCTGCGACGCCAAAAATGTATAGTTATGATAAATTTCTCCGCTTAGTGATACTGTTGCGCCGGGGCGAGGTGCTCGCCGAACTCATATTAACACTCATTAAAACGTCGCACAGATATTTATTAACAAAGCTTTGGAAATAGAAATTCAATCAATGTGTCTCTGACAAACGCGTCCGTTCTCTTTCGAGTTCCGTTAAGGAATGTCTTTTCAAATCTTCGCGGACTCCAAGGCAACCGGAAGACAACAACCACTCGATCCGCTCGGCCGAGAAACGTCTTCCGTCCATAACTTCCGATATAACGGGAAGGCAGCTTCACACCGTCGCAACAATACTTTCAAATTATAAAAGTTGTGTATTTTTTATCCTAATATATGTGAAACTGTAATAAAAAATGTAGGTTTCCATTTGAAAAACGAAAGTTGACGTTCATTTGACCTTGAAAATTTATTTTACGATCAAGTTCAAGGTTACACATATTTGACTCCCTCGAAATCTTACAACTTTAGTCTGAAACATTTNTGACCTGATGAAATCGAACGGACCATTCGGATTCTGCGACGCCAAAAATGTATAGTTATGATAAATTTCTCCGCTTAGTGATACTTTCAAATTATAAAAGTTGTGTATTTTTTATCCTAATATATGAAACTGTAATAAAAAATATAAGTTTCCATTTGAAAAACGAAAGTTGACGTTCATTTGAGCTTGAAAATTTATTTTACGGTCAAGGTCACACATATTTGACTCCCTCGAAATCTTACAACTTTAGTCTGAAACATTTTTTGCCATCTTCCTCATTTTTCGAGAAGATCGCATGTAAAGATTAAAATCAGACACCCTGTATAGATAATTAAAACAGAGAAAACGATACTTCCAAATACGTGATTTAATTATTTCATCGATTTTCCAAGCGGTACACAACGCGAGCCTCGCGTTGACGCTTATGCGAATAATTAGATTGTCACGGATTGAGGTTCAGAGGATTTTGAATCGGCAGGAGTCGGATTTCAAGGTGTTAGCACGTATTTTTCTGTTTGTTCGCGCGCCAGATTGGGAGCACGATGATCTGCTCTTAGCGAACGGGATTAGGGTCGTGTTTCGAGGCGAGCGATTCGTCGACAGGCCGGGACAGCTTAATTAGTCCTGGCAGTCACCTGGTCGACGGAAGGTACAGATCGAGTGTCCGATAAATTCGCCGGACTGCGAGCGAACGCCGGCGCGGTTTTAATAGCGCGAGCACACTATGGCCGGTACACTGGAAAAGGTATTCCTGAACTCGAATAAAGCACGCGCGTTCCTTCGACCCTCACGGTCCGCCGGGATGTTTTATAAGGACTCCCGTCGATAAATTCACGCGCCCCGCCTCTGGCCTCGATAAATTATTCCCGGGGATGACGGAGACATTATAATCCGGGGGTGTAATAAAAAGACTCTTCTCTCTCGTGCCGCCGCGTCGTTACTTAGCAATAATTCGCGTCCGGTCCGCCGGGGAACGAAGAAGAAGGAGCTCGCGCGGTGAAAACGGGTCAACGAGGCTAGAGAGAGAGGAAAAATTAGCGGGAAGATATCCCGGAGTCAGGGAAAAAAATAAGGGGAGGAGCTCGTCCCTGCGGACAGATGCCCGGAATTTGTACAAAGCTGCGGGACAATAGCCGGCGCGGATCTTTGGCCACACCGATGCGACGACTCGGATGATTTATCGGATCGCATTTGTAGGTAATACGGGCAAAACACAATCGACTCGGCTCTTCGATGATCTCGCCGGATAAAAGAACCCGAGAGGGGTTCCTTCTGAATTATACCGAGCCATTGACGACTGACCAACGTCGCTCTCCGCTCTCGGTTTTGCTTCCAGATATCAACGGACGCTGGGTCTTGAAGGGGCTGCTGAAACGGAGACCGTGACTCGGCTCGAATTCCGGGAATTTCTCAACTTTCGCAACTGTTTAAAGTTGCGCGGGAAAACTCTGATTGATTGGTAATCGCGTTTCGTCGGGGGAAACGAGGTTCGCCGAGTCGACGGTCAATTACGGTCTAATTTCGTTCCGCGGTGATAAGATTCGCTGATCGACTCCATGCATTCTTGATGAGCCGAATTAAAACGGTATACTTTAAAGTTCGACGATTTAATTACGAATCCGAGATCTCCGTCGCGACGGAAGTGCCCGGGAAAAAATTAATTTTACATGCGATTCGCCTTCCGTCGTTTTGCGCGAGACAAGAATCTATCGATCGAGGGGGTGATATCGATATTTGGCTAAGGATAACGCGTCGCCAAAGAGAGGAGAGTCCGTAATGAGGCCGGCGCACATCTCCCCTGGAGTCTCAGTTATCCGGTGCGGTGGATCGCGCGACGTGGAGCAAGTGGCGAAAGTATGCAAACTATGAGAACGGAGTTCTCCGTCAACGACGGATACATCCCGTCGAACTCTCCTCCTCTTATATTACTCCCGGGGTGTTTTAATAAAATAGCCTCGTTAAATTCTCCGCCGCCCATTTTTTCTCATCAGTTTCGCGTGCTTTCATCGCTTTTAAAGTATCCTTTAGTGGATACTCCGCGAGCCTCGTTCCCGGAATGGGCCGTTCCGAACGAATACAGCTGAGGGAAACGGTACAAATTCGGTCGCGGAATCGGCCAACGTATCCAATGCCCTCCTTCGGTGAAACAATGCCGACGGTATCTCTCGCGACAACGGTAACGACAATGGTGATACGTAACCGGTCGATATCTGGGACGTTTCCGTCGCTGATGTCTCTGATAATCACTTCTGCAAATGCGTCCTTCATACACTTTTTTCTTCCATTAAGGGAGTGCTATGGGTAGGTAGCTAATCAAAGGAGTGTTAAATCGCACTTAGTTTGAACAGTATTGAGATTTGGCAATGTCGCATTGCTAGTAAGTGAATAGATCATAATACAGTGTCCCATTTAAGTCGAGATTGTAAAAGATTTCGAAAACAGGAGATTTAAAAAAAATAAACTGACACATGTCCCACAGTGTTTCGAGTGGGAAATCAGATGGCACTACTAGTTTTTTAATGTGTGGGCGTTTTCAAGGTCATTTCAAGGTAATCTTGTCTTTCTTCTATCTTAAACCCATATTTTTTACTTCGGAATCACATTCTACGCGAAAAGGTGCATATCTTCTGTTTGAAACATTTTTTTACATCGTCAATAGTTAATGAGTATTTTGCAATAAACTGACTATTTCGTATTTTGTTAATTAACTCGTTACATAATAGTAGTAGCAGAAAAATGTGTAGGATCATTCTTCTAAAGGATGTGAATATCTACAACTTTTATTTGAAACGTTTTTCGAAATNGAGTTCTCCGTCAACGACGGATACATCCCGTCGAACTCTCCTCCTCTTATATTACTCCCGGGGTGTTTTAATAAAATAGCCTCGTTAAATTCTCCGCCGCCCATTTTTTCTCATCAGTTTCGCGTGCTTTCATCGCTTTTAAAGTATCCTTTAGTGGATACTCCGCGAGCCTCGTTCCCGGAATGGGCCGTTCCGAACGAATACAGCTGAGGGAAACGGTACAAATTCGGTCGCGGAATCGGCCAACGTATCCAATGCCCTCCTTCGGTGAAACAATGCCGACGGTATCTCTCGCGACAACGGTAACGACAATGGTGATACGTAACCGGTCGATATCTGGGACGTTTCCGTCGCTGATGTCTCTGATAATCACTTCTGCAAATGCGTCCTTCATACACTTTTTTCTTCCATTAAGGGAGTGCTATGGGTAGGTAGCTAATCAAAGGAGTGTTAAATCGCACTTAGTTTGAACAGTATTGAGATTTGGCAATGTCGCATTGCTAGTAAGTGAATAGATCATAATACAGTGTCCCATTTAAGTCGAGATTGTAAAAGATTTCGAAAACAGGAGATTTAAAAAAAATAAACTGACACATGTCCCACAGTGTTTCGAGTGGGAAATCAGATGGCACTACTAGTTTTTTAATGTGTGGGCGTTTTCAAGGTCATTTCAAGGTAATCTTGTCTTTCTTCTATCTTAAACCCATATTTTTTACTTCGGAATCACATTCTACGCGAAAAGGTGCATATCTTCTGTTTGAAACATTTTTTTACATCGTCAATAGTTAATGAGTATTTTGCAATAAACTGACTATTTCGTATTTTGTTAATTAACTCGTTACATAATAGTAGTAGCAGAAAAATGTGTAGGATCATTCTTCTAAAGGATGTGAATATCTACAACTTTTATTTGAAACGTTTTTCGAAATTCCGAGAAAAAAGGATTTTCAATTTTCCAAGATTTTCACTAAGGGGTAGATTTCGCGAAAATCTTGATTTTCTTCAATTACTCCTAAACCATTAAACTTATAGAAAAATAGTATAGGACACTTTTTGTAGCTGATGACTAGAGCTACAATTTCTGTATGAAACATTTTTTCGTACCGTCAATAGTTAACGAGTTATTGACAAAAAACGGAAAAACAGTTTTTTACAAAATACTCGAAAACTATTGACGTTAGCGAAAAATGTTTCATAAAGAAATTGTAGCTCTAATCGTCAGCCATAAAAAAGGTTGTATGCGATTTTCCCATACGTTCAATAATTTAGGAGTAATTGAGGAAAAACGAAATTTGTTTTCCAAAGGTTCGCTGTTTCGACGCTGGAATGTCTAGGATAAAATCACCGTAAAATGTCATTTTCACATTTCTTTATTTCTGCGCTTATAGGCTCCAAATACTTTTTTATAAGCACTTAATATGTTTATTAATGATGCAACTAGTATTCTACGAAATTTTAGAGAATTCTGAACCGTCAATCTTATAACATAATTAAGGAGGTTCACAAGCAAATCGATTTAACGGTTAAATCTAAAATTTGTCGTGACAAAGAATGATTCAGTTAAAATTTGATGAACTTTCAGAGCGTGAGTGAAAAGTTCTAAAGAGCTTTCAATTTAAATCGTTTTTCGCAAATATTCAAATTCCTGTTGGTAGGACGACGTATATACATCAGATAGAAATTATAGATTGACAAATTTTCAACAACAATCATTCTTGACGTTTTTTGCTTGCGAACACTATTTTCAATTTAACACGCGGTAGAACTTTTTACGCAGCAAAATTTTCGAAAGCATGACGTGTGCGGCTCTCTTTTGGAAACTTAACAGTTTTGCCGCGTATTATCTTGAAAACAGTTGCTCATAGCCAAAAAACGTCAAGAATGATTGTTGTAGAAAATTTATAAATCCATAATTTCGATCTGATGTATATACATCGTCCGACCAACAAGAATTTAAATGAGCCGTTCATTTTGAAAGTGGCCTAAGTTCATTTTTCAAAAAAATCAAACTAGCTATTTTAATATTTGCAATTCTACGAAATCTTTCCATTTTGAAACAAATCGTAACTAATATGTATAAAAACAGAAAGATTTTACAAAGAAAAAAGTAGCTAGTTAATAGAATGATTGAAATTCTTATTTTGAAAGTGGCTTAAGTCCCATTTTGAGAGTTTTAAACGGATATGGAGTATATTATACGGTAACATTTTTGAATAAGACCTTTATTTATTATTATTAAGATAGTGATGTTTGATTTGCTCAGTTATTGATATTTATTTTATTTTTTACTAACGGAGAAAGAATAATTAATAACTGGAGGAATGAACAACAGAAAGTACGGATTTATGCAAATTGAAATGTTTGTAACTTATTTCTCATGCTCCAAAGCTCCACTAAACTTTAACTGAATCTTATTCTAAGTAATATCTACTAACTCACTAAATTTCAGCATTCTCTGAACCGCCAATTGCTTTCCGATAGTACACCCTTAAGTGACTCTTGACAGTAAGAGATTAATAATTACAAACTCCTACCTATAATGGATTTCTCGAAATGTTTATTTCCCTTGAGTCAACTCATAATATTTTCACTAAATCGTGAGTAACGCAAGATTGCGGAGCGAGTTGTATCAAAATAATTATTAAGTCCAGACGGGGCCTCCCTTTCCCTCTGTCTCTTTTTTCGGGACATCCAATTTCTCAAAGAAGTTTACCGGCATAGAAACGAGGAAAATTGCCCGTTATATATTAAAGACGTCTTTAGAATGGTAAACAGAGTGACTTCCTGCGGGAAGTTGCGCGACGACGACAGTCCGCGCCGGATTATCAGACGCGTCTCGTCTCCTCACCTAGCCTAGACCCCGGCTCTTTGATGGAAGCCGGCGACCGTCCCCTTGCCCATGGTTCCCCGCCTAATTTTCCACCCCTGTCGGCGAGCAACTTTTCGGCAAGGATATGAGATCCCTGGATGAAAGGCACCGACCGCCACCCCCCCTTCTTCCGTTTATTACTCCCAGAACTCTGGCCCGTACTTCATTTACCAGAATCAATGTCGTTATACGAACCAGTTAGCCGGCCGGATAATATTCCGAGGATTATTAACGGAACCAAGCTTTGTCATTCGCTTTCCCGGCGGATAATCCGATCGGCGATACATACCGACCGAGCTCCTGACTCATTGATGCGCGATTGATAAATAAACGTGGCCGGAAAAAGCGCATGGAAAAACGCGGCGGAACGGTCTGAATTTTTAACGCCGATCGCAACTTCCCAAGAGTAACGAAACTTGTGGAACCGTGATACATATTTGAAGCTAAACGCGCGTCGAAAGCTTTAACGAACGTTTCCGACAAAGAAGTTCGCGGGAGTTTTTTCGGCTCGTCCTCGCTATCAACTCCGTCACGGAAAGCTACGGCACGCGAGCGCGTTTCCATCCGGCGAGACGTTGATCGATCGCCGCTGAAATTCGCTCAACGGTGCCCCGAAAATATTCGAAACACGACGCGTTTCCGGCAAAGCTTCTTTCGCTGCTGGCTAAATATATATATTTACAGGTTCCTCCGTTCCCACTTGGTTGTACATATATTCGTAGATCCCGGTTTATGCTCCTTTTAGTTCGGATTACTGTGTAGCAAAATTTATCATCCGTTCCGGATAAACTGTGATAGACAGGAATTTTACTACCCTTTGCAATCTCGGACGTAAACTTCTCGATCTCGAAACTGCGCGAGGACACTTCGGAAGGCAAAAAAATTCACAGTCCCGTGTAAAAAGGTCAGAACGTGGCCGTGACGTAGAAGTAAATGGCACCCCGGATCTGGAGCGAAGGGTGGGCGACAAAAATGGAAAGACATTCCCCCCGACATCGGTGATTCCGGAATTTAGAATTTCATAAGGAATCTATCTACAGTTTCACAATTACAGATACCCTCGGGACGGGAGGGTGAGTCTCGAGTGAAGTCGCAGCGTGCGGTACGTAACCGCGATCCCCGGCAATAAATCCTGCGGGACAAAAACGGAAGGACGCAGTTTTCCCTGCGGCTGCTCGCGAAACTCGGATAGGAATCGCGCGATGCGAATACAATAATTTATGGTGTATCGAGGCATCACTGCAAGGTGTTGCCCCGGCGCCCCTTCTTACTCTTCGGGCTCCCCTTTCGCATCGGTCAAAGCCCTCCCCCGCATTATCTACGCACTCCATGCGTACGGCCACGTTCAAACGATGCCGAGACTAATGCCGACCTGTCATTCCCCATAAACCGTGGCCCAAGCGAAAATCTCTGAGGAATTAACCCGTTCACGTCATATTCTCTCGTTATTATAAACATTATAATAACTGCAATAATTATATAAGCTCATATTCTCTCGTTATTATAAACATTATAATAATAGCTGCAATAATTATACACCCTGTCCCAAAAGTCCCCCCCCCCCCTCTCTAACTCGGGAACGCGTTGTCATATCGAAAAACTATAAAACACGTGCCCAATCATTTTGTGAGGGATTANGAAATCGGAGTGCCGAATGAAAAAATGTTATACCAAAATATTTTCTTATTTTTTAACGTAGAATCATCCCCTGCCCGGTTGTACTACGAATTCCGGACCACCCTGTATAGTAATTTCTACACAGTAATAATAATTACTATCCACAGTTACTAATTTTTACTATCCCTGGTTAGTGATTTATAATATTCAGTTTCTACATTTTTCTTATATTACTTTACTTTATATTACTACACGCGATTTATATTATTTCATATATAGATTGAAGATTGGTTACATAATTCGGTAATTTCCTTTGAGTTCAATAAGTACAAATTATACTAAGCATACAGACGGATTTTTCCTTAAAGTTTAGCAATCAATAATTAAATCCAAACATGTTTCAAGATTACTATTCAAATGAAGTGATTTTGATTTAAATATACAATAAATAGTGCTAGAATTTTGTGGCTTCGTTTTTCTCAGTGTGAAGAAATACATATGCGTACCAACTTTCATGTTGATCGGTCGAACAGTTTCGGAGTCTATGAATCATATACAAACGGACATCCATTTTTATATACAGGGTGTCCAATTTTAATGTCCCTGGGCCAATATTTCGAAAAATAAACAAGATGCAAGAAATGTTTGAGACAAAAGTTAGAGTTTCGAGAGCGTCAAATATTGGTGACCTTGAACTTGACCTCAAAATAAATTTTCAAGGTTAAATGAAGGACAACTTTCGTTTTTCGTTTCGTTTTCAAATGGAAACCTATATTTTCGCAACTTTTATAGGAAACTTTTTCTTTAAACAATTTCTTGCTAGAGAGCGTAATAATAATAATACAACTTTTATAGAAAATAATAATTCAACATCTTTTATAAGTGAAAACCATTATATCTATACGTTTTTGGGATCGCTGAATCCGAATCTGGAGTTCGTTTGACCCCATCAGGTTAGGATCAACGTAATAAGTAGTTTTCCCTCATTTCACTTGAAACTGACCTTCACGCTACCCTGATGAAATCGAACGGACCATTCGGATTCTGCGACGCCAAAAATGTATAGTTATGATAAATTTCTCCGCTTAGTGATACTGTTGCGCCGGGGCGAGGTGCTCGCCGAACTCATATTAACACTCATTAAAACGTCGCACAGATATTTATTAACAAAGCTTTGGAAATAGAAATTCAATCAATGTGTCTCTGACAAACGCGTCCGTTCTCTTTCGAGTTCCGTTAAGGAATGTCTTTTCAAATCTTCGCGGACTCCAAGGCAACCGGAAGACAACAACCACTCGATCCGCTCGGCCGAGAAACGTCTTCCGTCCATAACTTCCGATATAACGGGAAGGCAGCTTCACACCGTCGCAACAATA
>SMSR01015001.1:136627-146847 GCA_019453355.1 Ceratina japonica | reverse complement strand
TCCAAAAACATTACGTATGCGGCTTGCCTTCGAAAGCTTCAACTTTTGCCGCGTGTTAGTTTGAAAACAGTTGCTCGCAGGCAAAAAACGTCAAGAATAATTGTTGAAGAGAATTTATCAATCTATAATTTCGATCTGATGCATATTCGTCGTCAGACCAATAGAAACTTAGATATTTACAAAAAACGATTTAAATTATAATCTTTCTAACTTTCTTATCAAGCACCAAAAGTTCACCAAAATTTAGCTGAGTCATTATTTAACTAAAACCTACTCATACGCTAAATTTCATATTTTTTTTCTAATCGTTAAGTCGTTTTGCTATAGAACTACCTTAATACAACATCATTTTTATTAAAAGATCTGTCTCATCTTTTTACGTGATCGAAAACCGGACCTACTACCTTACGTCGACGGAATTTGTACGACAATTATTACATGAAATATTGTGTGCGAGTTTTGAAGTTTGCCGGGTGTTAGACAAATTTCTTCAGGGTCGAAAGAACAAGGTGAGTGGCAGCTGCGTTTAGGCGATAAGGCATCGATGATTGATCGACAGGCGAGCGGCGCGGGGCCTTATCGCGATATCGGGTAATTTACAAGGACGTGATGGGAGATTCCTGAGGCGGGGGGGAGTTCGATAAATTGCCATAAGGCGTGTGTACGCGTGCACAAAGGGCGCGCGGCGGAACGAAGGGTGGCTGCTAACGAAGGACCTCCGCGACCTTAATAATGTCGGCGCGTAGTTACCGACACGTTGCCTGCCCCCGAAAATGCCAGGAAGAATGCCGGAACGCGCGGGGAGGCGTTCGCAGGGGTGCGCCACCCCTCGCATGACAAAAGTACAATCGATACAGTTTACTCCTGTGCGAGATTAAAGATGGATGGAAGCGTCACAATGGGACCGCGCGTACGGGGGTTGCGCACGTCGCGGCGTCGCACCCTCACCGAACGTTTCTTCCAGCTATAAACAGAAATCTGAACTCTATTCTGTCGAAACTACAGCCAAATCGTTCTCTATCACATTTAAATTCTACCGATCCTATTATAAAATCATTACAGATTACACCAAAGGAATCTGCCGTGCCATTGTGCGGTTGAAAGGAAATTCGGACGTCACTACCCCAAAATATAATCTCGACTCAATGGGCAGAGCTGCGTTAATATAACGAGCATTAATATAATCTTGTCAGGGCGGACGGATCGCGCCCACGTTTTCCCTGCTCCGGTCACAAAAGCGCAGTTTCGACCGATTTTAAACACAATGTAAGGCTCGTGCCACACCCCAGCAGGGTCACAGCGTGGCCATTATGCCCGCGACAATCGCTAAATTGTCAGAATTACCAAAAGGAGAAAGGGGCTGACCCCGGGTACCAGATGTCCCACGACTGACAAATTTCCCCGGTCCCAAAGCTTTCGGTATATTCGCAAAAATCGACGCGTATATTAGAAGGAGATCAGGGTTCAACTACTTGAGCAATATTTGCCTGCTACAAATTGTAGAGGCCGACGCGACAAAGGAAGGACGATCATCGAGTGCAAACGGGCGGAAAAGCATGGTGGCGGCGGCGGCGGTTAAAACGTTTAGGATGCGAAGCTCGCGAAGGACCCACCGTTAACGAGGGAATTCAAACGCGGTCCGAGCGAGCGCGGGAGGGAAAGAAATTACGACGGCGCGTGGTCGGGCGTAAGAGCATCCTTATTCCTCGGTGGATTATAATATTCGCAGGAAGGACACGAGGTGACCGCGTTGCGACGACGATACCCGGCCGCCGCGGGGACCGTCGACGGTGAACGCCTCGGACGGACTTTACGAGGGTCAAGCATTTTCTAATTAAGCCGGTCCTGCCGCGTAAAACGCGTTGCAGCCGGAGGGAGAACCGAGCTGAGTTAATTCACTCAGCCGCCCTTGGGCGATAAACACGCGTCGGAATACCGGTGAGACCCGTACGAAAATTGGGATAGGAGCCTCCATTTTCGATGTTAAACTCCCGTTTAGCTCCCTCAAACGCGGGCAAAGGGCTGCCCTCTCGCACTAAAAGTAATTAATCGATTAAGACGATCTTTAACATTTATTTTTAATAACCTACGAATCGATCTCGCGACGCGGTCCGCTCGGATGATCAGAAATCGAGGGCCTCTGGCCGTGGACGCGCGAGAGAATCGCCGAAATTGGGAACTGTTGCGGGCAAGGGCAAACGAAACGAGCAACGAATTTTCCGTTCTATTTTCTGGATATTTGCGGGGGCGACCGCGGTTCCGGAAATATTCGTTAGCCGCGCACAGTCGAGCGGAGCGAGCACGCGAAATATTTACTTAGCAGACGGTCAACAACAAATTATTTTACAGCGGTGCGTGTCGCGAGCGAATATAGCCGCGCGCGCGCGCGCGCGTTCGGAAACGTCTATTAGCCGCGTGCTCTCGTTAGTGTCTATTTCATCTACAAACTTTATTCGCGTCGCGCCCGGAAATCGAATTATACGGCCCACGGCGACACGGTGTGTATCGATGGTCGCGTGGATTCTCGCGAATCCGGTTGAAATGTTAATGAACGATGGAAATATAACGACGGGGGGCCGAGCGGGCCGGGGGAGTGAGGGCCGGGACAGGGTAGTTAGTCGAATCGGTAAATTACCGGGCGGTGGATGAGAATGGAAAATTAGCCTGAATCCGTTTATTATTTATACCGATACGCGGAATCCGAATGGTACACGGTTCGCAAAAAGTAATTTATGCAACCCTTCCTTGCGCGGGTCACATTTAAATTGAGCCTCGGAAGAGCAGTCGATCAATTATCGCGTCATGAAGATATCCGCGATGATCCGGCGGCGGCGGCGGCGGCGGCGCAACGAATAAATTGTAATAACGGAGAGAAAAATGGAGGAAGGTAATTATCGGTGCGCGTCCCTGGCGATGCGCCCGTGGCGTTTCATTACGTTTATTAATTAACTTTCAACGGGATCGCGAATGCGCGGCCGGGGCCCACATATTCGGACGCGCCGCGTTCGGTCACTGTTCATTTTTTTTAACGAGCCGCGGGCCTCGAGAAACGGTCTCGTTCCGGCCAATTTCAGGGGCTCGCTGCTCTCTCGCCTCTCTCCTTCCTCGATGACTTCCTACGGGAATTTAATTAATTCGTTCCCTGCCAAATTACCTCGTCCCGGGTCTCCCGCCGCGGGAATAAGACCACCTTCTTTTACGCCCGTGTAATTAAGAAAACAATCGCCGGGGAAAACAATGCGGGGAATCGGTTGACTCGCGATCGCAGACGGTAAATGAGAAAAGGAAGCGAACGGTCATCGTGAAAAGGATTGACAAGGGAACGGGCGACCCGGGAAAGAGGGTAGAAAGGGTCGTTCAATGGTCGGGATTATTAAAGTAAGATCTTCCGGCTCGAAGAATGGGGATTAAGCGAACGCCTTCCTTTTACGCCGCGACTCTCCCCAATTAAACGTAAAGTACCCGTTTAATTGGGTCAGAGTAGGAATTCCAACTTCCGACGGCCTCTCCGCGATTACTTCGGGACGTATGAAAATCCTACGCTCCTCCGTGATCTTTGACAATCGCGGAGGATCGTCTTTAATTCTACCGCAGACGAAGCGACGTTGTTTTCACGTGTTTTCCACGTGGCCGCTCGGCCGGGGATGCGTTTGTTCAGCCCGGAACCCGGCAAATATAGAGAGCGCAGGTGAGAGAACGCGGAAAGCTGCGAAATCCGCGTATTCACAAAGAGCACGCACTCGCCTAATCGCATTAACAGGCGACGAGGATCGGTCAAAGGACTCTCTCCTTCTCACTTTTCCCGTCAGCCGATCGCGGTTACGCTCAATAAAGGGTGTCCAGAATATTCAGTGCGCGATTCAACGGCACGAGTATCGTCACCAATTCCTCATTAACAATGATCTCCAATAAATCGTGACCTTTTTATGGAAAGGTAAAAAAACTGGGCAAGTTTGAGGTGTATGGTTATATTTTGTTGTGAAATTGAGAACCACAAAATAATGAAATTGTAATAACAGTGTAGTGAAGTTAAGTAAGTCGACAAAGAAAATAAGCTCGATGAAATCTGGAATTATGAAATTAATGTAAACTTGCAGCACAATACAACAAAAGTACGGGTAACATTCTATTAACAACTATTATTAATAAAATATGAAACCATAGAATCCGAAAGCTGTGGCGTGTTGTACATTGCAAGAGAATAAAACACTAAATAGTGAATGGATTTAGAACTAATTTTAAATAAAAAACACTAATAATAAATCAGTGTCTTTGTTTTCAATGCTCGATCTGGCATTGATTCATCTACATTTTAATATACAATTATAACGTTATAAAATGAAGATAATTTTAAATACAATATTAATTAAGCTAATAAGGGAACAAACATTAAATACATACTTATGTCTTATTATGGCCGAATTAATATTTTAAGTCAGTAAACAATAAATAAATAAGTAAATGAACAAGTGACCAAGTAAAAGTATAAAAAAATAAATACGTAGATGATTAAATACAGAGATAGGATTCTCTATTTAGGTACTTTTGCTATATTGTGCTGCAAGTTTACATTAAGCTCAGAGCTTATTTTTTTTATCGACGTGTTCAACTTGACTACACTGTTGTTACAATTTCATTATTTTGTGGTTCTCAATTTCACAACAAAATATAACCATACATCTCAAACCTGTCGAGTTTTTTTACCTTTTCATAAAAAGATCAGTTTTATTGGAGATTTCACAATTTTAGCGAGGCCTAATGATATGAATAAAAGTATTTTTAACATTTTGTTACGTACTGTTTAAGTAATATAATAATTTAATTCTTTCAAAATCGGATTTATCGGAGGTTATTTGATTTTAAAATAATAATTTCACATGGCTTTACATCTTTAGATTTATAGTACTATACCTTTAATATTGAATCAGAAGAAACTTCTATACAAAGTTATCACAAAACTCTGCGATACACAACCTCGGATTTATCGGAGGTTATTTGATTTTAAAATAATAATTTCACATGGCTGTACATCTTTAGATTTATAGTACTATGCCTTTAATATTGAACATTAAATCAGAAGAAACTCCTATGAAAGTTAACACAAAATTCTGCGATCCACAACCATCGCACTCGCGCACATTTTTCTTAATTCGTACGTTGATCGGCAACGTTACCACGTACATTGATCTAATCCATAATATAAACAATAAAATGAACATCTCAGATGAATTTTCTCTGTGTCAGTTATTTGTCAGAATCAAACTGTATAAATTAAAAATTAAAAAGAACATATTTGTAGGTTGGTCATTGACTTCCTGATGATTTCGTGCGTAAAAACAAAACTAGGGTGACGAAAAATTATTTTGTAATCGGCACTTCTAGTAATTTTTTTGAAATTTCTCTGCATTAAGCACATCTTTTTCAAATCGACTTGTTGCAGATTGTAAAGTAGCCTATGAAACTATGTTAAAAACTTTAAAACATTAAGAAAGTGCAATGAGTACAATTATATTAGAGAAAGAAATTCAAAATGTCGAATTTACGTGTATATACGCGTATATATTACGTGTACGCGGTACCCGCAGGCATGTTCAGGCGTCAAACTTGCCTTCGGGGCACTACCTCGCCCCTTGATTATACTTAATTAACTATTGCTTCGACGCTTATTTAAATTCTTAACTTTGAACAGCCACTGAAGTTAAACGCTAGAAAGGACGGCGTTGGCACTTCGTGGACACCCCGTGGACCCTCTGTTTGCGGATCGTGGACGTGGACCACTCGACGTGGGCTCGCATTGTCGCGTCGCAGGCGGTGTACACGCACGCGTGGCTGAAACGGCGAAAACACGGGCGAGTGTCCGCGAGTTTTCATATTTTCACGGTAAATTTGTCCCGACGCGGCTCGACCGCACAATGGGTCGCGTCTAAACGGTCGCTTTTCACCCGCCGGATTCCTGCCATTACGGCCATTGACGGATTACCATCGCCCCCGTAGCCTTTCAAGTTCTTAACCACGGATCCACGGTCCTTCCAGATTTTTTTGAATATTCGCCCGGCCGATGGGGACCGTTTAAGGCGGGCATTGTTCGCCCGGCCCGAGAAAATATGACAGCTTCGAACGCTATTCTTCCCCTCAAAGTCGCGCCCCCTTTTTACCAATTTTCTCCCCTCTCGTTGTACTCCCGCGATAATTCGATCGAACCGTGTCTCCTAGCTACAGAATTCCGCGCGCAACCAAGTGAAATATAACTTAGACGGGGCAATATGGAAAAGAGAATAGAACTTCGCTGTGTCTCCGGTCGGACGTCAAACGGTAGGAACGATCGAGCTGTTCGTAAAGAACGCTCGAAAGGGAATAAGGTTGAACTCCGTTCTTACTCTTCCGCGTCATACGTTTCGCTCCTATTGCCTTCTCCAACTATTCCTTTCGTCAACCTATATCCCGTCCANGACGTCAAACGGTAGGAACGATCGAGCTGTTCGTAAAGAACGCTCGAAAGGGAATAAGGTTGAACTCCGTTCTTACTCTTCCGCGTCATACGTTTCGGTCCTATTGCCTTCTCCAACTATTCCTTTCGTCAACCTATATCCCGTCCACCGGGCCGTGCTCCGCTAAGCCCCAGATTCCCTTTTCTTCGCCCTCTTATCTGTCCCCGTCTCGCGTCACCGAACTTCCGGTCGGCTCCTCCTCCTCGACTGACCGTGTTTCCACGCCGCTGGCCCTCTCTGTACGCGTACACTTCAAAGCCTCGTTGTTTCATCGTCGATTGCTCACTGCGAGTGGGTCGAATCGCGATACGAACCCTCTCCATCGTATTAGGGTCGACTTATATCGGAATCGTTCCTCAAATTTTTACTCACCGATAAAATTCCGTCCTCCTCGACGTCGGCAATAAATACAATACGTCGATCGCGATTTGTACAAAGTAAACAAAGGCGGAACGACCTAAACCGAATCAGGCTTCGTCGAGTGGATTTTATCCCCAAGAGCGGAACAAAGGATTTTAATTAGCGTAACAAAACCTCGTCGATTGGCAAATAACTCGATTAATTATACCGCGACCCTGGCATCGATATGGTCGAATTATCGAGATCTCGCACGGCCGGCTTTGCCGCTTTTTTTTTTTTTATACCCGGAATGCTCGCGTAAATAGCCGGTCCTACTCGCGGATCGAATCTCCATTAATTTAGTCCCCATTCCGCCGCGAGCCGCAACATTTTTCCGCGCTATGCCCCCCCGGCTCTTTTTGTCTCGCGTAACGAACACGTCGCGATCATACGTTAGCGAGGAGAACGGGCGATAATCGATCGTTCGTTGGAATTTGTTGGGCATTAATTGATTTCGATAGAAAAATGATCGGGAATAATGACGGCCGACGTAGAAATGCGGGTCGGAATGCGCGGCGCACGGTCAGTTCCCATCGAGCGCGGATTGATAACGCGTATTTGTTCGAACAATATCCGCGGTTAATTAGGTAGTAATCGGTAATGAATCGATAACACGCTCGGTATAAATCTAATTAGAATAGAACAATTTCGGTCTGCGAGCCGATAATAATAACCGTTTGTCCCACCGTCCGCTTTAGCGATCTAATTCGCTAGACGGATCTATGACGCATTATTTTGCTGTGTTTGCCGTACTAAGAATATTCAATTAGAATTGTTATGGAGATAAATCGGGGCCCAGGGAGAGCAGAAATAATCGGTCTCCACGGGGGAGATTATTTTTCGTCCCGTCACCTTCCCGTCATCCAGCTGATTTTTCTCTTGACACGCAACCGGCTTTCACTTCTTTCTCCCCTCGGCTTTCGTCCAGTACATAATTGATTCCCAAGCTCAGACGTCCCTTTCTTCAGCGAGTTTTTTCAGTGTCTACCGTAGCGGAAGCAACGAAAGTCCGCGATATCAGTCTCATCCACCCTTCACGTTTCCCTCGTTCCCCTCTCTTCCGGCTCTCTCTCTCTCTCTCTCTCGTCTCAGTAAATTTGTTAATAACGAGTACGCTCGCCTGTTCTGCCGCGATACCATTGGACCGTGGACTCCGGACGGAAGACTTTGATATCTCATTCTTCGAATCGATATCCCGACGGCTATATTCCCCACAAAAGGTCCTCGATATAGACGTCGTGAATGCACTCGATAACTCGGTCTCTCATTCTTTTTCCGGTTCAATCGCTTCAAACCGTGGAAAAGTTGTTTGCAAATGTTTACAGCGACATATGACGGGCTCCGCTCCGTTCGGGGAGCTTTTATGGCCAAAGAAACCGTATAATTGTGGCACTCGCGCGCGACTCGCTGGGAAATACTTCGGGAAAAGTTGTTTCCCCGGCGAAACTTCAGCCCGGGGAAAATATCGCGGCGGTTAAAGACCGCGAAGAAGCCTCGGGACGATAGAGAAGACGTTGCCCGAGTTCTTACCCGCGGAAAGAGGTTCGTTGTTGCCGTTTTTATCGCCGGGTCGTTTCCCAAAGAACTGCTCGCTCCTCCTCGTTCCCGAGCGATAGGAGAAAGAGAACATCGTCGATGAACCGCTGATCCTTATGCAAAATACCACTTTTGTTGCGCGCGTCTTCCGACGAGTCCGTCAAACGAATCATCAAATCATCAATTACTTTATTGTTTGCCCCGTCGCCGGGCCGGGAAGTATAATCGATCGATGGGTATTCATCTGCGAGAGTAATACTCTGTAAATAATGGCCGGGCGTGGATTGCCTTCTGAACGCGGGGAATAAAGTTTTCTAAACCTTTCCGCGGTTAATAATGCTCTTCAAAATTAATGACCTCTTCGAGTTCCATTTATATTTCCCATGGACGGGCTGAAACTGGGTTATGGAAGTCCTTATTCCCTCTCGAGAACGATCGACCATTCGTAAGGGAATGAAAACATCCGATATGAAACTAGCTACGATTTTAATTACCCCGAACGCGTCTTCGACTCTTAAGGGGGTTATCGTGGTATGATACGTTTGATACAATACGTGCTATTCACGCAGACTGTATGTGAATATCGTGAACGGCAATCTGATAATATAGCAGTATCGTATATTGTTTTCGTATTTACTTCCCGCATCCCGTGTCTATACACTGACTGCAGCGTTGTCATATCCGAATGGCGTATTGGCGTCGGCGAATATAAGTGAAAATTACACGAAAACGCCGACTTTCAAGAGCTCGTACATTAAAACTATGAAACCAGATTGTTTGAGTTTGTAATATAATCATTCTATCATCCCAACTAATAACGTATTAGTTTTTTAACGAAATTTTAAGAAAAGTTTTGAAGTTATGAGTGGAAACGTGCTTTCTAAAACTGGTCCTCCATAAGAAACCACGTTAAAAGTTACATTTTTACGCATCTATTTCTCGTTTTCAAGAAAGCTAGGATTTCTGAAATTTTAACGTGATGTATTGGGTTGGCAACTAAGTGATTGCGGATTTTATATAAGAAATCTATCGACAAGACTTNTGAAATTTTAACGTGATGTATTGGGTTCACAACTAAGTGATTGCGGATTTTATATAAGAAATCTATCGACAAGACTTGCAATCATTTAGTTGCCAACCCAATAGATGGTAATGTTGTTAACGTAGGTACTCACATTTTTAAGAAATTGTAAAGAGAATGAAAAATCACGATAACCCCTTACGACCCTTAAGGACGTTGAGTAGATCAATCGTGGGGCAGGCGGTGAGAGGGCTTATGCCACAGCCGACTCTAATACTAGCCGTGCTAAGAGACTTGGCATCACTGTTAATGGCGGAATCGAGAGGCCTATTTTCGCGAATGACAAAACGGAACTCGCGATTACAATTAACGTTTTCTTTAGTTTATAATCATATTAATTTGTAGTATTTGTTATCAATTATGTATAACAAAGATATAAGGATTATAAATTTAGCAAGCACAAGTGATAAAAGTATCTCGGATGTTTATAAATGTGTTATTCATTCTATGGACTATCGGGACAGTTGTGTGTCGTGATTGATTATATCTGAAATATTTACGGTCTTTTCAAGAAAATATGAATGTGAAGGGTGATAAAACAATCTGTAGATTAAATAGAATCGTTTAGAAATGCATTGAATGAATTGTAAACGAATGAAATACTCGAATCAGCAGTATTAATGATGTGATGTCGAAGAGGTTACGTGGATGTGTGAGAGAGTTGCGAATGATATGTAAAAATATTGTATGTATATTAATGTACGGCACTATAAATG
>SMSR01015001.1:19497-122446 GCA_019453355.1 Ceratina japonica | reverse complement strand
TAACTTTTACATTATGTCTTTTCTGTTTTAAGTTAACTTTCACATTAATAGAAGAAGTTAATGAGTACGAAGCAATGCGTAATTTTCATACAATTATCTTATTGTACTCTTACAGACTCTTATGTACAATACATTTACAGTTGAACATTACTGTGTATGCAAGTAATAGTTTTGGAAAATATAAAATGAGAACTGTCGTTTCTCGTCGGTGATGTCTTAATATCATCGACAGTAAATTTCAAGGTTTTAGATCCTCGTTCCATGCTCACTTGTACAAATAGCAAAACCATAGTAGAGTACACACTATATACGATTTCTCTGCAATTTCTAGAGACATCTAGAGATATTTTAGTACCTGATTTAGATTATGATGGCGCTTCAATTTTAACAATCGCCTGAGCTCTATCCGCTATCCATATAGATCACTGATCGAGAATAAAAGGGAACGCTCTATTGTTTTCTATTCTCGTTCGTATTAGCACGACTTGGACACACAGTGGTCCGACCGTTCACAATGCCACTTTGCCCTTCCATCGTGGAATGACACGAAATTCGCTAACTTTCCCCCTCTAATTGATTCATCCACCCCTGGTCGGCCTACCACTGCCAATAAACCTCCTGGAGGAATCGTTAAGCCACCCCTGGCTGGTGACCATGGGCGAAAGAAATTAGCCGCGAGTTAGCCGCGTCCCCCGGTTTACACGCGCGTGATTAATGTCGGCGAGTGATTTTAATAACCGCGCGGATATTTACGAGTGCCACTAATTGAAGGTCCGACGCCCGTTCCCGGTGTTCTAGCCGCGTCTAGACTCGAAGGTAAACGATGGCTCCGCGGGGGTCGCGCGAAAGATGAAACTTTGATGAGAACCTGGCCACGCGACCGGAGACACGTGCCAACCGGGAATGTCTGAACGATGAATTCGTTCAAAGCGAGACAATTTCCTTCCCCGACGGATTTTAATATAGGGATTTTCTTATTGGAACTCGGCGAAACGAGATTAATTTTATTGGCTGGCAACGCACGCCGCGCCACTAAAGGAGCTCGGCAGGCTTCCATGTTAGAGACCCCGAAAACGGCACGAGGGATTAACAAATCACTTGGAAGACTTTCTGTTAATGAAACTTTTCGAAAACGGTTCGCAAAAACGTTTGAGGAACGTAACGCGGATTACAAAGTTCATCGGATTCATCGGTGCCGAAACTATTTGAAGAGGGTGAATTTCACGGGAACGGCAATGCCGTGTTTCGGGCTATTCGAAGCCGGGCAGTAAACGCGGCCCCCGGTTTTTTACGAGGCGGCCAACTTGCGCAACAAATTCTATTACACGGCCGTTGTAACGTATCGCGGGAGAACCGGTAACGAAAACTTTCGCAACCGCAGCGGCTCCCCGGTTAAAACAAGAGCTCGGTTCGGAAGGAGTAAAAAAATAAGGTTCGAAAGGAAGAAATGGGTGGTGGCCGGATCGGGTCTACGGGGTGGCTTGCGGTGCGGTCGAGGGAAGGTGGAAAAGAGCTCGTTGCACCCCGGGCATCGATGGCCACTTTTCCCTCCGGGTACTCGTCACCGAATTCGATGAAGCTGTATATAGAGAGCGACGGGGCCGGAGTTAATGCAGTTCGCTGCTACCGAGCGATAAAGTTTTTAGCGTTGCGAGCGTAGTCGCAATTCCCTCCGACGGATTCAAACGCGGCCGTAAAACGTGCTTCCAGATTAATTCCGCGGTTGTCTTCTGTCCGACAATCTCGTAACAAGACTTCCCGAACCGTGAACGACCCCGAACGCGTTTAATATAAAATAACTCCGTCGATATTTCGATTATTGCGCGAAATCTCGGTTCGAAAACAATTTTGAATTCAAAAATCTACACGCCGCAACTTTTTCACGGTACGTTTGGATGAAAACTCCGTTTTACAAAACGTTCGATGAATTCTATTGAAAGCTCGGTGAAACAAATGTTTTTAGAATTAGAAAATTTGAAAAAAAAAAAGGTGTAAATATTCAATACTGAATTTGTCAAGGGCACGGGCATGATTATAAAATCATGCCCGTGCCAATCACTTTCGCTGGGTCGAACGGTTAATCAAACTGTTAATCGGCGAGCTTGACAAGGAAGAAAGACTGCTGGAACGATGCATGGTCCCGTGTAACTCAACTTGGGAGCGAATATATTTCATGCGGGTGTGTCGATGGCCGAGCAAGCAGGCGGTGGAAATAAAATATTGATCCGCCGCAAATATTGAGCCGGGGATAACTAAAACGTTACAAATAAAACCGGCGAAGACTTCCCCTCCCCCCCCAGGTGAGACGACGACTCGTCAACTCGATCGGGACTTTAAAACAATTTTGATATCTCATCTCCGAAACTCGCGAGCCGGTCCCCCTCCGAACGGCGGAGAAGGAAACTTTTCAATTTCCGTGGAAAAAATCGCATTACCGTTCGGGCGATCGACGCGATTCGATGATACGCGTCTCTCGTCGCAGAAAGCATTTATCACGGGACGGTTTATCAAAGGCTTATCTCGCGAAACCGAAACAATAATTCAACGAAGTTGTCCGGCTGGTAAGCGGCCGGGCAAACTTGGGGTTATTTGGGGATGTTATTACACGACGCTCCGCAAACCCCCCTCCCCGCCCCTCTCTTTAATCCGAATAAAAATGTCCCGCTGTTTGACAGCGCTCGGCCATGATATTTTTATTCGGATTAAACGGGCATGGCTCGAGGGTAGGGAAAACCTCTTTTCGTTTATTTTCGCGAACAACGCTGCCAAAATTCGTCAATATCAGCCGGGGCTCTCTTTTTTCGGGCCCCGTATGCTAGGCACGCGGGATTAATTAAACCTCTCCCGAGGTTTCGATATTAACCGACGACTCCGCGTCAATGTAATTCCGACATGTTGCGTTCGGTGTTCTTAGGGTAAATTAATATCACGGAGGCGGTTGAAACACGTGTTCCAAACGCCAACGAGGATCCGCTAACAAATACGTACGTGGTTTCAGGGTAATACGGTGCGTGTTGCAACTGTAAGATCTGGCATTGCTGAATTCGTGCAGGTATCGAATGAACGTGCGATCCCTTCGAATCAGCTGTTACACGTCAATCATTTTTCCGAATGATCGGCCGGTCTTCGAGGACTCGGTCGGACGATTTTACTCGATCGGAAGCCTGACGATCAACAGGACGGGTCGGTCGGCCGATCCCTGGAGATCACGAGGGTGGACGGGGGTTGAACGAGGGGGGAAACAAAACAGAAACGAAATTCGTAGGAACCTTTTAGTCCCGGCGGGCCACGCCAGGACAGATTATCCATCCATTATTTCTCGCGCGGGAAGAGGGTCGCTCGATCCGAGATGGAAAGTCGCGTGTCCCGCGAAAATCGGCACCCGACCACCACGTTTTTTTTTCGACGACGCGCAGGGGTGGCTTTTAAATGGGCCCGTAGCCTCTCGTTATAATCCGGCGTGTGCCGCCGCCGCTCGATTCGTTTCCGTCGCTCGCGAAAGGATGTAATTAATATCGTCGCTCGGCTTTCGAATTTGCGACTGCGCGCGCTCGTCGCCGTCTCGCTCCAGCTTCCCTCTCGCGTTCTATATACCTCGCTCCGGCCACCCTCTCGCGGGGGTGGCCTCTCGTCGCCGAGGTTCGAGCCTCTCAGTCGTGCCGAGAACCCGCTTCGTTGCGGGGTCAACTCCTCCGTCGAGGAGACTTTTCGTCGCGACAACAAACCGTCTCGCCGCGCGGTTCAGCTTCTCGCGTCGCGTGTCGTGTCCGAGACAACGCTTGTTATCATTCCGTTTCACCAGAGAGTGTAATCCAAGTGTCCGCGATCTCTGACCGGCAGTTAAAAACGTTAGGAAATAGAAAGGACAACGAGTCGTTTATATTTGCCGATCGGACCGTGGGTAAACGAGTTCGGAACTTGATCTTGATATCGTCCAAGTGACGGATCGGAGCTCCGTAATAAGGGAGCGTCGGTCCCGAGGGAGGTCGGTGAATCCGTGGGAAGAGGGTTCTGAGGAGAAGAAAGTGGACCCCGCTCTCGACCGGCTGCGAAACTCTTTTTGAGGATAAAGAACGATCCTCTCGGGAAACCGGTGAAGCGCGTCGAAGGGAATCGCGAGCGTCGAAGAGCAAACGAGAGCCAAGCTTTGCCTTTCGCCTTTCGCCTTTAACGTCCGCGGACGATTTTCGTGTCTCCCAAAACGGCCGATCGATCGGGATCGTTAAAACGTTACAACCATAGAGGCATCCACGGTACGAGCCGGTTGTATCTCGCAGCGGGTAATTAAAGATACAATTAATGGCCCGACAATTAAATATAATTAACTCGAGGGATAGGATACGTGGCGTCCGGCTGCCAATTAGCGCATTAGCGCCTTATCGGGCATCGGCCGATCGTCTGGCCACGCTGCTGGTTACGCTCCAGACAATAAAATCACCGTAATCGATCCGGGGAGAGCCGGAGGGAAAGGGTTCGCGAGAGGTTACGTGATTCGGGCCCTGGAAGAAGAGAAGAAGAGACGAGGACTCCGGCTACCGCGTAATGAGGATCGATTAACCGGCCGCCGACGCGTTACCGTTCCCGGACGATCCACTTTCGAGATCCTCGATCCGAGATAGAAAAGAAATTCCGGGGGAACTTCGAGGAGCTGCTTCTTAAAGAAACGATGAGAATAGCGAGCCAAGTTGCGCGCACTCTTTGAAGTCGGCCAACGAAGAGGGTACTTTCGCGAAACGAGCTGGATTACATGGTCGAGCGAAGGGTTAAAGGCATCAACCCTGAACTTGGAGCCTCGTGGCAACTCCGGGACCGCAACATTTCGTAGACGAGGGGGAGTCGGAAAGAATGCTCGCAGCTGCCAGCTCGTGACAAACGGGGTTTCCGGTCATCGAAAGGTGAGTCGATACATTATTAAATATTAGGAGCGCGGCGGACGGGTAGGACTTTCCCTCCCGTGGGAAATGCCGCCGTATCCCGGAGCAGAAATTTCTTTATGCGGTGGCTCCGCGACCTTTCGCTCCGTCTCCGAGGAATTTCCCGGTCTATTACTTTCTAACCGTCCCGCCGTATCGCCTTCCCGTAATAGTCTCGCGTTATTCTTTTCCTTTAACTTTGCACCGGGTCGCGACTCGCTTTTCATCCAGCCACGAGCCACTTTGGCATCCTCGCCGAGTTCAACGAACCTTCAACAGTCGATACAACAATTTGCCAATTTAATTAATTGTCACAGTTATCCTAAATATCGTTCATCCGACTCTTACAGTAATTCGTGTACAATGGATTAGTGAACGTATAATTATTATCATTGATACTGTTTATATCCAGTTTAATTTATTATAATTGATATTCGATACTGATCGCGGGTATTGCGCATTGAATCATCCCGCAAACAACCGGGATTACGCGATCGAAGGGCCCCGATGAAATAACCGAAAAATGTTCGGTCGGCGACGGAATGCGTTATCGATCGGCGTGAAACAAGAAGCGATACAACGAACGAGTTGGAGGAGCTCCGTTAACCAGTTAAGCGCGAACGCGGACTTAACTTCGCCCGATCAAACGAAAACTTTCGCGGCCACGATGATTAATAATTTCGCGTGCATTGAACCCCGAGCGCTCTCCTATTTACAATGTGTACCGGAACTAATTCGTATTCCTCGAAAGTTTCCGTAGCAAAACCCGGAATTGCCGGTCGACGCCGCGGTTACAAAAACTATCTGGCGTTCGCGTTTAATTTCCGCGATCTACATTTTAATATCTCCAATAAAGTGTCGGTATGCAAATATTTTTCATACTTGTTGCGGAACAAGTTTCCAACATAAACTCCTGGCTCGGTGGGCGGCGTACAACGATTTTAGCGAGCGAGCTGGCAAGGGAGTATCGAGCACGGATAAAATTTAACGTTTCCTGCGGGTGCGATTAATTATTTCGTCACCGATGTCGCTCCAAAGAGGTTATCGAATCTCCCTTAAGTACTTGGTAACCTTACGCTCGCCGTAAGGGTGGCTTTAGCCGGTCGTAAAGCCGTGGAGAGGCTCAGATTTTGCGACTCGGGCAATTCCGGTGCACCTGCGTCCATCCTGGGGGCTAGACGTGGAAAGAGAGAGCCCAGACACGGAGGATGTATGCACACGCGAGGGACAGAGCGAGAGAGAAAGAGAGAGAGAGAGGGAACGGTTCGAGAGCATTATTAAGGACCCCGTGTCCTCGCTCATTACGCCATCCGAGAAAACCGCGTCGTACGTTCTCGGCTTATCTCCATTAGGAACCCGAATTACGCAGATATCGTGCGTTTAAGTGCGTGATAAGGGAGCATTTTTAAGTAGATCCTCGTTTTAATGAATGTCAAACGCGCCCCTCTTGTTATGAATTGCCTTTACGCGAAATTCGTCAAGAGCGACGAGCGAATGGAATGCGCCTCGTTACCGATGAAAATGAAAAAAAACAAAAAAAAAAGGAACAAAGGTTCGAGGGAGATTATAACGGCGGCGCGCGGCCCGCTCGATAATTGTTTATCCTGTCAGCGCCGCGGACGACTGCAAGACAATTAATTAGAAGTCAGCTGACACGAGCGCGGGCGACCGCCCATTCGATTTGGATAATGCGTTTTCCCGTCCCGTGATTCCGACCGCGCAAACCATGCGCAATTTTTCGAGACACTCGACCGGCAGAAATTAATTTCGCGATAGGTAAACGCGGCCGGGCACAAAGCGGCACGGCCGACCCGCACCAGACTAATTAGCGGACAAACGATTATCGACGATTTTAGCTCTGTCCGCGCCGTCTTCGGAACCGAATCATTTCCCGCCATTCCAATTCCCACGTACGAACAGTTTTTATAATTGATATTGTTTGTACAAAAGTTGCCGCTAGTCGGCAATTTATATACCAGGTTTTAATTAATAAACTCTAATTCTGAAGCCGACGCGTGCGTTTATTTTTATCGAATCAAACTTCTAACTGCAGGAGCGAATCGTGGATTCTTTTTTTTTTCTTTACTCCGATATTTCTCCGATACTAAGATTTACTCCGAGCCGTACGGTCCTCTCATCGGGCGCGGGTTCCACGGGAAATCTGAGAAATAATCGTCGTCGGTGGCACACTCGGTCGTTGATCCTTGGCGAGGTCGCGGCAAGGTGTAAAGACGCCCTTAATCAAAAGGCTTCCCACCTCCGATATTAGTCAACGTCACGGTAGCTTCCTACTGTTCGTAATTTCATACGTACTATCCGCGGACACTAAGTTGCCGTATAAATCAGCCGCGCTTTATCACACCCTCCCGTTAACTCGGCCTTTTTTACGCGTTGAAAGAAACGAATTAATTAAGCATCCGCGACTTCCGTTTGAACTTTAGCTTCACCGGAGATCTATTCGATTACGATTTGAGTTATTCGCGCCGAGCCAAATGCTCCGTGATGGAGAACGGCGGCGGCGTGGGGTTCAGTATTAACCGAAAATATACACGCATCTGATCCGGTCAGCGTGCACGGGAAAAGGGCAGCCCGATGAACGGAACGGGAAGGAACGATGGCCCGGAAACGACCCAGTTCTACGCGCGTCAAATAAATTGGATCGGAGCAGTTTTATCGTAAAACACTTCTCTCTCCCTCCGGTCCTATCGACGACGGTTCCCGGTCATCGCCGGGGAAACTTTAACTCCGGAGGCTGCGTCTGCTCGCGACACCGCCAACGATCTCCCTGGCTCCTTCTCGCTTTCCCCGAACGAGTCAACTTTACCAGCCTTTATCATCCCCCTTCTCCGGTTGTTTCGAAACTACCTTATCTCCCGGGCTCGCCCCGATAACGTATCTATTTTTCATTCCCCCGGTTAAAATAACCCGTCGAGCAAATATTAAGTAACGAGAACGTCAAATTAAAACTGCTCCATCATACATTTCGTTTCATAACATATTTTCATTCCGCTGATCCGTCGATTTCGCCCCCGTTTTTTTTTTTATTTCCCTCGCACGTTCGACGCGATAATAAATATTGTCCGTCGATTTGCATGTAAGAAATATAAACAGCATTTGCGAGCGCGTCACGTATTCCTCTGGAGGCGTTCCAAAAGCCCGGGATCGAGAGGCGGAATCGTCGGATGTTTCACGCGGCCGGGATTATCCGCGGAACCAGCCGGCGAATAAATACCGCGTCGGATCGGGCAAAATTTTATTTTTTAGGCTGGCGAAAAAAATAGTCGTTGACGAACGCAGTTGGCACCGGCCGGGATCTCGCATTTACGGTATTAGTTTTTCCCGGGCAAGATGGATGCGCGCGAACAGATTGCCGCCCCGGTAATTATGCAAATGGCGTATCGATTACCGGTTAAAACGCGGGCAAAAATAATGCGGATCCGCGCGGCAGTATCGCTAATAGTAAAATACCCTTCGGAGATAAAAACGTGGCGAAACGCGGAAAATAGGTTGATCGTCTCTGATATCATTTCGTTCACGAATATGCAAATGTGAAATACACCGGCGAGCTCCATTCTCCTTGCTCTGAAATCTTTTTAACTACACGCTCAGATTTGATGCAGAGGAGATGATAACCGGGTTGTTTCGCTGGATTATGACGAGCGGAGGGCGGCTCGAAAGGGGTGAAAAAGGTAAGCTCGACCTCCGCAATCAAACAACGATCACGCCCCTTAATGACCGAGTGACTGCTGTGTTACTATCCTACGTTCGTTTTCACGGGTCGAAGGGGGTAGAGCCCGCGATGGCGTGGGGTCGAAACAGCTGCGAGTGACACCCGCGCCCCTACGCTTGTACGCTCCGCCGTCTCCGTCTCTCTCTTGTCTCGCTCCCCGTATTTCGACGCTCTCGGAGCAACGCGACACCACCCCCATACATAATTACTGCCGACACCCCTCGCAGGCTACAAATTTGCATCATCGGCCAAGGGTGGAACCGAACGATTATTAAGGAATCGATCACGCTCGCCAGGATTGTTTGTCTGTTTACTTTCATGCGATATAATAAATAGTATTCCGCCGAGCTCCTTTCCGTTTCCCGCCGGCAATAATAGTTGACATTATCGTCTCCATTGTCGTGCGATAAAAGTAGAAACGCTTCCTGTTAATCTAGATCAGATTAAAAACGGATAATAATAATATTTCCCGAGGCTCGTTAGCGCGGACATCTGCTATGGGGGTTCGCGTCGATGCACCCATAGATTAGACGGCCGCGTCGCGATGTTTCCCCCGCAGCGAATATCGTGGAAAGCTGTATGTATATTCCGGGTAGCGCGCGGCCGAACGAAATGAAACTGATATGTATGGAAATCNTTAATCTAGATCAGATTAAAAACGGATAATAATAATATTTCCCGAGGCTCGTTAGCGCGGACATCTGCTATGGGGGTTCGCGTCGATGCACCCATAGATTAGACGGCCACGTCGCGATGTTTCCCCCGCAGCGAATATCGTGGAAAGCTGTATGTATATTCCGGGTAGCGCGGCCGAACGAAATGAAACTGATATGTATGGAAATTGCCGCGCATCTCTATGTATGAGCAGGAAACGTTACGTTACTCGTGTATAATGCACGATTTTCTATGTTTACACGCGCGCACGCATACGCGCTCGAGCCCTGCCGCCGCTTTAATCGATCAATAGAATCGACTGGCCTCCCTGCCGTTGGATCAACAAGTTTTACGTTTATTTCCCCCGGATTCTAGAAAAACATACAGTCNAACTGTCCTCCGACCGTCTTCGACGCGGCCATCGAAAAATATTTGCCAGGCAAATTTGACTTATCGAGCTTCTATATATACACCGCGTTAACTATTAAAACCAATAATAACGATTAAACTAAATATTGTCAACCAATTTCGTTCGTTAACCTCGTCCTTGATATTAGTTAATCTTCGCTTGGTCCACTTGATTTCAAAAGTACTTTATAGGTACGACACAGTGTATAGAGCGAAGCGAGAGGATGCGGGAGGATTTGTACGCGCGAGAGGCGGTAGGCGCGAACAATCGCGCACAAATCACCCGTAACCATCGCGCACGTGGCCCATCAACCATTCCAAAGCCTCGCGATGGATCCTTGCATCGCGGATCTTTTGTCCCGCCGGACAATCTCGTCGATTTCTGGCTCCGTGTACTCGGCACTCGACGGCAGCCCGTGTAAACGCGGCGGGAGGGCCCGGCTTTCATCGGCTCTCGCCCTCCCCCGGAGTCCCGTTCTTCTTCCATAAATCAACCGCTGATTATTTCCGTCGCGCTTTACGACGTTCCTCTACACCCCACGACCCCGTTTCCACTGTTATTCCTGTTGTTGCGATTCGACGGAATCCGAACCGGCGTATGCGTTCGCGGAACCACGAATCAGAGACGTTATTTTTGTTTTTACCGACCGATGTATAGGGTTTCTGCAAGGCTGCAGTCCGTGGCGCGACTCGCGCCCGACGGAGTTTATCTTCGGATATCGCGTGGCGATATCGGAATCCGTACGTGACGACGAGATCGGGTCGGAATGTTTGAAACGGTGAATATTGAAGATCTGCAATTAACAGTGCGTCGTTGCGTCCAGTTTTTGGGCGAGAGAGGAAATCGATAGGGAACGGAGGGAAACAATTTCGTCAATCGAGCGTGCGTAACGTATCGCGTGTACGTTCCTCCCGGTGGCCGGTGCCGGATCGGTAAATAACTTTCCGGTTACTCTCGCCGCTTCGGGCAACTAACGAACGTGAAATTAACCGCGGGCCACCCGCTGCAGCAACCGGGGAAATAATCAAAGTAACGACGCTTGAATGGTCGAAATCGGGTCTCTCGTTCCACCGCGCGACGTCCACGGGACGGTGTAGGTACACACGATCCTGCCCAGACAGTAATTATCGACCTCGTCAAAGACTCCCTTTAAACGCGCCGGTACGCGCAATTAAGTGACATAAGCGACGCCGCGAATCCTCTTTTTAATCTCGCCGGCTGGCCCTTCGAGATATTAACAGATATCAAAGCCAAATAATTTCCCCATTTATCCGACAATTTTCACTCGTATTTTTCCGCCGCTCGTAAAACGACGCGACGGGAAAAACTCTTACAACGTTACTCCGTTTTTACAGCCCGTAATCTCGCGCCATTCGCAGGTCCCGCGACATATTTTCAGACGTATAACCGAACGAGATGCTCCAAAAATACGAACGACCGAGTTACACTTTAATGAACAGTCGTATTCATCTCAATTCTCAGGATTTATTCCATAATTTGTTCAATCTATTAATTAACGCAATCGTCATCGATTACTAATTTCGAATATCTGCTATAGTGCTTCACGTACGAATAGCATTTAGTCCTAGAACTTATGAGCGGCGTGAAGCCCGGTAGCCCAGATCGGTGTTCCCTGATATGCCTTTATCGTTAAACGTGCTTCGTAAATATTGCTCCTGAGCCGAACGATTACGAGTTATCGGTTAGAGACGCGACAGGGTGTCGACTATCGCTATCCCGACGCGACGATTCCCGGTAGCCTGATCGTTTATCAACGAGAGCCGAACACACCGACGCAACTTTGTTATCGGAGCGCGTGTCCGCGATATCCGATCGCTCCTCGAGGTGCTGCGCCGGAGTTGCACGCTCCAACCGGTTGTCCGACATCCCACGACGTAATCTCGCGTTATCGGAACAGCCACCTGGAATTCGCCCGGAACTTTCTCTTTTAATTCCTCCGATTCCCCGTCACGGTCGATTTACACGGTCCAACGTGGTGGTCAAACGATTCTTAATTCAGCAGAAACTGAAAGAAACGACGATTTAAAAAATTAGAGAGCCTGAGCGAAAAGACGGCGGACGAGCAGGTTTACCAATGAGAGATACTTACATTTGAAAACGTGATTAGGAAGGTACACCCGGTTTTCACTCTGTGGGTCTGGCGAACAAACAGCTTAAATAAACGCACGTGATTGGATCCGATGTATGCGCATCTGGCTACTAAACGTCACGAGCGGGAAGGAACACGCCCCGCTGGCCTGCTTTTTTTTCCAACCCCCTTCGAGTAGTCTCGAGTAGGGCACTCGGAAGCACGCGGGCTTCCTTCATGCGCAAATTCACTTGGTGTGCCGCGACTCTCGGCATCCCCCTTTTAAAATTGCTGCCACGACTGGGATGACATTAGATTACTCACCCCCTTTGTTCCCTGCCCCCTCGAGTAAAACGCGACTACTTTGTATACGGATACGTCCCGACATTCGAGAGGGTAGAATCTTGGATTCTCTCAACCGAACCCCTTGGCNTCCAGTTTTTGGGCGAGAGAGGAAATCGATAGGGAACGGAGGGAAACAATTTCGTCAATCGAGCGTGCGTAACGTATCGCGTGTACGTTCCTCCCGGTGGCCGGTGCCGGATCGGTAAATAACTTTCCGGTTACTCTCGCCGCTTCGGGCAACTAACGAACGTGAAATTAACCGCGGGCCACCCGCTGCAGCAACCGGGGAAATAATCAAAGTAACGACGCTTGAATGGTCGAAATCGGGTCTCTCGTTCCACCGCGCGACGTCCACGGGACGGTGTAGGTACACACGATCCTGCCCAGACAGTAATTATCGACCTCGTCAAAGACTCCCTTTAAACGCGCCGGTACGCGCAATTAAGTGACATAAGCGACGCCGCGAATCCTCTTTTTAATCTCGCCGGCTGGCCCTTCGAGATATTAACAGATATCAAAGCCAAATAATTTCCCCATTTATCCGACAATTTTCACTCGTATTTTTCCGCCGCTCGTAAAACGACGCGACGGGAAAAACTCTTACAACGTTACTCCGTTTTTACAGCCCGTAATCTCGCGCCATTCGCAGGTCCCGCGACATATTTTCAGACGTATAACCGAACGAGATGCTCCAAAAATACGAACGACCGAGTTACACTTTAATGAACAGTCGTATTCATCTCAATTCTCAGGATTTATTCCATAATTTGTTCAATCTATTAATTAACGCAATCGTCATCGATTACTAATTTCGAATATCTGCTATAGTGCTTCACGTACGAATAGCATTTAGTCCTAGAACTTATGAGCGGCGTGAAGCCCGGTAGCCCAGATCGGTGTTCCCTGATATGCCTTTATCGTTAAACGTGCTTCGTAAATATTGCTCCTGAGCCGAACGATTACGAGTTATCGGTTAGAGACGCGACAGGGTGTCGACTATCGCTATCCCGACGCGACGATTCCCGGTAGCCTGATCGTTTATCAACGAGAGCCGAACACACCGACGCAACTTTGTTATCGGAGCGCGTGTCCGCGATATCCGATCGCTCCTCGAGGTGCTGCGCCGGAGTTGCACGCTCCAACCGGTTGTCCGACATCCCACGACGTAATCTCGCGTTATCGGAACAGCCACCTGGAATTCGCCCGGAACTTTCTCTTTTAATTCCTCCGATTCCCCGTCACGGTCGATTTACACGGTCCAACGTGGTGGTCAAACGATTCTTAATTCAGCAGAAACTGAAAGAAACGACGATTTAAAAAATTAGAGAGCCTGAGCGAAAAGACGGCGGACGAGCAGGTTTACCAATGAGAGATACTTACATTTGAAAACGTGATTAGGAAGGTACACCCGGTTTTCACTCTGTGGGTCTGGCGAACAAACAGCTTAAATAAACGCACGTGATTGGATCCGATGTATGCGCATCTGGCTACTAAACGTCACGAGCGGGAAGGAACACGCCCCGCTGGCCTGCTTTTTTTTCCAACCCCCTTCGAGTAGTCTCGAGTAGGGCACTCGGAAGCACGCGGGCTTCCTTCATGCGCAAATTCACTTGGTGTGCCGCGACTCTCGGCATCCCCCTTTTAAAATTGCTGCCACGACTGGGATGACATTAGATTACTCACCCCCTTTGTTCCCTGCCCCCTCGAGTAAAACGCGACTACTTTGTATACGGATACGTCCCGACATTCGAGAGGGTAGAATCTTGGATTCTCTCAACCGAACCCCTTGGCAAAACTCCGAATTAATATAATTCCACCGTCTTCCGATTGATATTAAACCCCGCCATGCGAATTCTACCGGTGTTAACAAGATTTTTCTTTCTTCAACGATCGGACGGATTTTAGAACGACACGTACGCAAAGTTGGCTGTTTTCCGCGACGCGAGAGAAGCAGGGGTCGGCGTGTCGTTGACTGAAAGGCAGAATAACATTGGATTACCCACACCCCGGTCGACGCCCCGGCCGCCCCACGGTTTTTACACCCTCCCTGGCCCGGAGCGAGTCCAAACGCGGGAGTGGGCTCTCTTTTTTTTTTCTCTCGTTGCGAAAGGGAAAACAATCTTTGGCGGAAAACAGCGCGTCGAATAATTTATCGGCGGTGGGCCGAAGTTGCAAGTCCGAGTGCGAGCCAGGGCCACGTTATCTATCACCCTCCTCTCTCTCTATCCTAACCTCGTGCACCCTGTCCGCTACAGGTCCCTACAAACTAACCGACTGGGAACGAAGTTTCCCAGAAATTTCCCGTCAAGAATTTCCCTCCCCTCCCCGGTGACTTTCGTAACTTCCGCGAGCTGCGAGCGCGCTCTTATCTCCCGGAACTTCACAGAGAAAAGAATTTTCCGGGCTACGAACAGGCCTTGGAAAAGTATGCTACGTGCCCGACGGCTTTTAATTCGCGCGGTAAATAAGAGGATTTCGCATTCGCCTGGGTAAACACGAGTTCGAGAGCTTTTAATCCCGTCATAAACACGGATATCGCTGCCGTGCGCACTGGCTGCGAAATCTAAGTATCGGTAACGCGAACGAATTACTCCCCATGCAAATCTCCCCGATTTCTTAATCGAAACGAGTAACGATTAAACTGCCAAGTAATTCATTTACGAACGTCGGATCGTCGGTTTAGGACGGGCCTGTAACGCGGCGTGAAGCTGCACGAGCGCGGTTGACTGCCGGCATTAACTTTCCGCGTAGGGTTATTTACCAGGAAGAGTCTGGGAGTCAGGCGGTAGAACAGCGCGAATCGTGGAAACGGCGAGAGAGAACGAGGATGGAAAGGGACGGGAGGTGGTTAGCGTCGACGGTGCGCATTCCTCGATCTGGTATTCTCTTGGGACGCCGGGGCAGGGTCGAGAGATATCGCAACAGAACTAATCAACGTGAGGCGAGAACGATTTCTCTCTCGTTCGCCCCCTCCCCGCTTCGAATAAAAAATAGTCCCGATAATATCGCTCCCGGGAAGATAGACTTTTTTTCAGGTCCCTCCCTTCCTGTTCTCACCCACTCGATACCGGCGAGCTGCGAATTCCCCGGAGGACCTCCTCGTCTTAAGCCTCTCGAATATTTTCGTCCTCGGATTAACCTGTCCCGGAAACTATTCATGAAGCTCCGCCGCGAGATTAATCGTTACTCACTTTTCGTTTCTGCAATATGCATACTGGAACGCCGACGGACTCGTTCTCGAAGGCCAATAACAATTTTCTGCCCTGTACCAGCAGCGTATGCAAATAAAAAAGACCTGCCGGGCAAAGTTCTTACGGATCGAATACGGGCGCGCGAATCGATTTTTTATTGGCACTCGATCGGCGCTGAACTGGGTCGAAACTTCCTGCCGGGCTCTCTCCGCGCGCCGTCTCCTTTCTATCTAGCCGGCTCCCTGTATATTCGTTCACACGCTAATTCGTGACTCAGCCGAGCAATTAATCAAGTTCATTCGCATCGCGTTCAACTCCGTCCCGGGCCGGAGTTTAGTTAAGTTCATCGTTGCAACCGACGCGTGCGCTAACTCGACGATAACTTCGCTCGTAGGTACGGTTTCGTGGCTGCGCGAGCCACGGACGAACGTCAAAAATATAGTGAACAACTAATTGGATGGCTCGAACAACCACCCCTAGCCCTCGGCGCTTCCTCTCCCTCCCCCCCCCCTTTGTTTTTTTGCCGCAAGCTTTTATGTTAAAAGTTCTCGTCTTTTTTATGGAATAATTATACTTCAACAGAGGCGTTTAATCGAGATGCATATTAACGGGGGATTAATAGGGGGATCAGCGTGAACGGGATCGCCGGCTGCGTCCGAGAGCGAACGATAAGGAGAAGAAGAGAAGATAATTCGAGTTAGGCCTCGAGAACACGAATTACAGGGGCCGTAGGTACACCCGAGCTTTATATGAATGACGTGGCTGAACTCTGACACCCGTGTAACGTCGCTTTAGGGACACTCCAGACATCAGCTGCTGTTTGTTAAACATCGCTCAACTTGTCAGCCACCGCGCGTGCTATGAAACAACCATTCGACTATCTACGATCGCGACCTACCTCCAACTTTTCCCTCCGTCATCGGCGCTCTTAATAGCCCGATTCCTCACCCGAGATTATTCCTATTTAAACTTCCGAACAAGTTTGAAAATCGATCACGTTCCTCTCGAGTCGGAAAAATTAAACTGTCGCTTGGTGACAATTTATGTCCGTTCGTTCCAGGACCTCCTTGTTTCCACTTTGCGTCTACACGAGGAGCCTGTCCGGCAAATTAATCTGTTGTCCGACTATAAAAACTTTCGGGGAAAGCTTTGTCAAAGAATATATTAAAACGGTCCATTAATAAGGAGCGACGCGCGGCGCTTTTAATCGGGGCCCTGGCTGTTCGTATCGCTGGCCGGGGGACGACGAGAAGTCGATAGAGAATGGGCTCGTGGTGCGCCGTGTAATTTAATCGTTAAAGAAGTTTCTTTCGACAATGACGTCGCGCTGTCGAGCACGCTCCCATCTCCTTAAATATTTGTCGATAAATCGAGAGGAAATCCCCGAGGCAAGGGGATTTTCACCACTCGGCTGGTTCAAGTTTGCGAGACAAGTTTTCGCGAACGGGACAGATCGATCGCCGTAATTATTTTGTCAGGAGCTCTTACAAGCAAACAGAGCCAACGCGAAGAAGGGGAGCCGTCGAGTGGCCGCGCGGTAAGAAAAGGTTTCGAACTCTAAAAATACCCGGGGAAACTATTGCCCGCGCGGGGAACCGACTACGACTAAATATATCAGGCGGCTCGCCTCGGGCATAAATATTTATAAAATAGTGTCGGCAGATGCTGGCTGACTTATGTTAGTTACGGCATCGAGCCGCTTCACGGTGGACACGTTGTACATCAGCAGCTGTTTCATTCGCGAAACTCTGTCTAAACTACACGGAAAACCTTTAAGCGTTACCGAAGATACGGTTATACACCATCGATAAATGTGCAACTCGATCCGGCCAATATAATTGAAGACTGGAGGGCGACGAGTTATCGGGAAATTGAAAAGCCGCGCACTCGGCCGGCAGCCGACTTTCTGAAAACGTTCCGTTCGCCGCGGCGACGAACGAAATATCAATTTTAATACGATTCGGGAATAACAGAAATTCTTTTGGTAACGAACAACAAGAACGGCGGAGAGGAACGTGACGAGATTCACGAGAATCGCAACCGGAACCGTCTAGCTAGAGAACGGACTATCTCGCGTTGTTGCTGCCTCGGTTGCTGCTTTTATCGTGGGCGTGTGTACTCATTAATAATTTATGTTTCGAGTAACCGTTACGTGTACCGGACGTGGCCGTGTTCCGTCCTGACTTTACCCACGCAAATGCCGGGGAGAGCATCGGTGTACACGAATTTCAGATGAGAATTTCAGCCGCGGGAGCCCGTAATTTTTTTCTTATCCGCGACACGACGCTCTATACGGCCGACACGACGTGGAATTTCACGATAATTCCGCACTGGCCCCGTTCATTTAATCCCTGACCCGTTCAATGATGGTATATGAACAATTTTATGAATAGCGAAGTTGAATTCTTCCCAGTTTATCAAACGACGACACTTAATTCCCTTGCCGATCTCAAACTCGGCGGAATTTCACAAATGGCCCATCTTGAATAAAGAAATCTATGAATGTACAACTAGAACTTAAAAAATGACTTCTCTATGAAGATCGCGGACTTCTCGGATTAAAAATTGAAGTACTCGAGTGTTTTTGACTACGATAAATCAGGGGAAATCTGCGAGGGCGATCGGACGAAATTAATGCCCAACAGAATAATTCGCGGACTTTTTTTTACCGTTCGACGAAGTTCCGGCTCGGATCCTTTTTGTTTGAACTTAATCCCCGGCACCAGGAAACTTCCCTTTCCCGGGGAGAACCTTCGGAGACTTTAAATTTCGACTTCCCTCGAACTTTTCATCCCCGAGCCATTACCAGGCACAGTTTAATCTCGTCGTTTACGTGGAATAATCGCGAGCCGCCTAGAGGAGGATGCGTATTAAAAGTCATACCTCCCTCTTTGAAATTCTTCGACCGTGCGCTTTTTTCCCGAACGCTCCCCCCGTTATTTACGATAGCCCGCCTGTTATTTCGCGTAAACTTCGCAGCTACCGCCGCGGTGCGCGCGGACCGATCGCGCGAGCTTCTCTGAACCGTGAGCCGAACACGCCGGTCCGAGTAATTGCGAATTCGCGTTGCTCGAGAGCAGGTACACAGCGAACATGAGATTTTATGTAGCACAAAATTCGGTTCACAGAACCAAAACTGAATTATAACTCGGACCGTTCACTCACCGGTCGTAGACGCTGCTGCATACTCGAGTGTCCCATGATCGATTGAGTTCATCCGACCTGAAGCAAAAAAAGATCGTTCATATGTAAAATCGGTTCGCGTCGACGTTGTGCGTTGCCTACGTCGAAGTCCTCCTAGTCAACCGATCGGCGAACGCGGACCGTTGTTTGACTTAGGAATTCAGGCAAGAAAATTACGATTTAACCGATTTGTCGTCGGCATTAATTGCAACTGACCTGAACAAAGCCAATATTTATCGGCGCGCGCGATGTATATGCAACGTTTACAACGATAACAACCGATCCTTTGTATTATTATGACGATCCTCCGGTGAATGGCTGCCGGATAATGAAACGCGCGAGACAAAGGATTAATTCTCGTTCTACTTTTCCAAACCGGTCAAACGGATTCGGGCAAAAATCGTATTTCGACAGGATTAATGGAATTCATATGCAAATTAAATTATTTGCGCAAACGATTAAACGACAAAAGAAAGTCGGGCCGATAAAAATTCATCGAATAGTTTATCAAATTCTTTGCCGAACGTCAAAAAGTGGCACACTCGATCTCCGACAAGTTTAATCAGTCGATTTTACATTTATGATACGCGAATGATTTCACGGAAACGCCAAAGCACTCAGAGGCACCCATAGACGCGCGCCCCTCGCTCCCGTTTAATTGTGTCCTGTCGCGCGCAAAATTATATAATTTTCGCGGAACAGCTTCCGCGTCATTCGAACTACTTTCCCCCGCGTAGCCTTTGTTCACAGGCCGCGGAAAATCCGATACTTTTGACGATCCGAATCGAAATTGTCATTTAAACCCTGTCTGCTAATTACTATTCAATTATCGAAACACGAGCTACCGTTAGAAATACAGGATTAAGATTCCGATATAAATAACGCGTAATTTTGACAACCATCCGTTTTGGTTCCCGTGCAACGGTTTTAAGTGCCAATCAATAAATTAGATCTTGCCAATATTTCGTTGAACGTTGACGAGAACGGGCGGTGTATAGAATGTGGAAAAAACCAATTGAAAAAGGCTCTCGATCGACGCCGGGGGGGAAATATTTTTTAGCAGGAGGCATTGTATTATATTCGACGCGTAACGACTCGAGCAACGAGGCCGATGTCAACTCCCAAATTGCGCCGTTTGATTTCCAGCCGCTATTGTTTAATCGAACTCGGTCAACGGTTTTCATAATGGAAAACAATTCCTTTTGGGAGCAGCTCGCCGCTCGGGCGGTGGTTGTTTTTTCATTAAAATCGCTGGTAATTGATGGAAACACAGGCGGTACGCGTGCATCGCCGCCGCGCGGACTCGTTCATTTCCTATCTTGGAATACATACATATTCTCATTTCCTGCGAATTGGACCGTCCGTTTCAATCAACGATTAGGATAATTACGCCGCCGCTCGCTACTATAACTACGTACCGTGGATTAAATTCACCTCGGACGACAGCAATTTTCTTTTCTCATCAAATTTTCGGATATACATCCCGTTAACAACCGTTATTCGTTACGGGTTTAACCGCCGGTTTTAATGTTTCCAATTTCGGTTCATTGAAAATTTTGTTAACGCCGAACGGCGGCGACGAGCCGGAGGAAACTGTCACACGCGGTCGGCTAATGGCGGCGGAAAAATCTCCGATTGCAGGTCGCGTCGAAACCGAATCGTTACGCGAAAATCGAGCCCGACAAGCGCCATCCACTCCGGTGACGCAGATGCGTGCACAGAGAGCTCGGAAGAGTGTACGTACACGCGTGTTTGGTTCGCGCGAAAAAAGAGAAAAACCGAGCCCAAAACAACTTTCGGCCGGGAGTTTCCATACCCGGGTTCCCTCCTGTTTTTGTTTCCCTCCCAGGTTTGGAAAATTTAACGTGACACGCGCTCGAACACTCAGCGCTTGCCAACGGTAACAGTTGACCCGCGCGAGTTTTCCTTTTCGGCCATCGCCGTTCCTACAATTTTTTCCCATTTCCCATAAACCAGCAAACGGATCTGTAATTTCCCAGTAAAAACACGTTTCAATCTCGTCTATTATCCCCTTCCCGTGTCCCCCGTGTCGCTATCAATATGAAAAAATGTTTGGTGTAATAAAGGGGAACGAGATTCCTCTAACTGTAACGCGCGTTTTCTCTTTAGCTTTATCCCTCCGACGGATCGCGGGACTCGATACAGTCTGGGCCATTGCTATCCAATCTCGCGTTAGTGGATTCGGCTTGTTCCGTCGCGCGATATGTTTCGCGAAACGGCACCGCTTAGAGGAACATCCGCCGGAATAAAGCTCGTTCCCTCGCGATTGTATCGTCTGCGACCCTTCTCGGGCCCTGTCATCGACCGGCCTTTACAAACTTCGCGCAATAACATCAAACTACGACAAACATGAAATCTGAGCACTCGCGCANTGTCCCCCGTGTCGCTATCAATATGAAAAAATGTTTGGTGTAATAAAGGGGAACGAGATTCCTCTAACTGTAACGCGCGTTTTCTCTTTAGCTTTATCCCTCCGACGGATCGCGGGACTCGATACAGTCTGGGCCATTGCTATCCAATCTCGCGTTAGTGGATTCGGCTTGTTCCGTCGCGCGATATGTTTCGCGAAACGGCACCGCTTAGAGGGACATCCGCCGGAATAAAGCTCGTTCCCTCGCGATTGTATCGTCTGCGACCCTCCTCGGGCCCTGTCATCGACCGGCCTTTACAAACTTCGCGCAATAACATCAAACTACGACAAACATGAAATCTGAGCACTCGCGCGCAGTTCTTCTAACTTTGCAAGAGATTCCTGAATTCCGATAAAATTTTAATTCGGCCGTTATAAAATAATCGGCGGCTTTAAATGATTTTCTTTCCTCTCGCGCGTAGTTTCTAATTTTATTAGGAAGTTGACAAATGCCCGTAATTTAAATCACACGGCATCGTCGGTATCCGCACGGGAAATCAGCAACGAGGTAGGACCGCTTGTTTCTGTCGGGATTTCGCTTTATCGGCGCGCACACATCTCGCAAAATCCGGACACGCGGGGGAGGCGCGCGCGTTAACGCGGATATTAATGTAACCGTGTTCGCGCCACCCGCGTCCCTATATAATATTTGAGGCTGACAGTAAGTGCCAACTCGTCGCCCATTTCCTCGGCACGGCCGCTGTTCTCATCTTCCCACCGCGCAAAGAGAAAGAGAAACCGGGAACCATTTACGACTTTATCTCCGCGTATATAATAATTGTCCGCTGGAAACTTTCCCATCAATTTTCCGCGTTTCAATGATCAGAGCTCGAACGGCCTCCCCTTTATCGCGTTAATGCCGTATCGTTTTAATACCCTTTTCATGAAAAATGTGAATCTTCGGGCGTCGCTCGGCGCGTCAATTAATACCGGTTTAATTTAAAACTCCGGACCGTAGTGAAGATTAAGTGAACTTGTTTCATACCCGCGTATTTTCAATTATAAAGAGATTTTTGCCACCGAATTTTACCGCACGGCGCGCGCGCCCGGCTTCATTTCGACCGGACCCGCCGGTTCTTCCCATGCGCGATACGCTGCAAATTGAAATTAACGGTAGAAAAAGCCCGAGCACGGAAAAACAGCGGCTCGTCCCGAATTTCGGACACCGGCGAAACGTAATTACTCGACGCATAATTCCACCCCGTGCCCAACCCCCTCTCAATAATCACCCTTGTTCTCCTAATCGAGCTACCACCCATACATACCGTATCACGGTTCATTCGCATTTTCGTTCGGCTAACAAGCCTTTGTCCCGCGACGCTCCTGATTCGAAATTAAATCATTTTCCTCGAATGTTCGAAATGCGACGCGACAGCTTTCGAGCGAACTTTTTCGCGAGCGTCAAATAACGACGAAACGCCCNCCAGCCCCGCTCTCTCAATAATCAACCTTGTTCTCCTAATCGAGCTACCAGCCATACATACCGTATCACGGTTCATTCGCATTTTCGTTCGGCTAACAAGCCTTTGTCCCGCGACGCTCCTGATTCGAAATTAAATCATTTTCCTCGAATGTTCGAAATGCGACGCGACAGCTTTCGAGCGAACTTTTTCGCGCGCGTCAAATAACGACGAAACGCCCGACGATCGCGGACGACGGCGAGTGAAACAAGTCGAGGGGAATTTTCGCAGCGTCGACAAAAGTCAAACGCTGCCGGTCGAGCTGGTACACCGCGATTGTTCGGGGGAGAACGCGATTCCGTACGTGCCGGGTTTACGGAATTACTTGTCGCTAACTATTTTTCAGCGGTTGCCTCTGAAATCTTCTTTCTCCATTAAAACGTAAGCTCGGGGAGAGTTTACGAACAACCGAGGCACAAACGCTTTTCAACAGAAAATTTCAGAACGACCGGCCAGCGAACCATCGCCGCGCGCCGCCGCCGTCGTATCCGCCCCGTCCCGTGTTAAGCTCTTAACGGCGCGCGGAGCGACGCGACGCGGTCAAAAAGAATGAATACGTGAATAAGCGTCTTTGTTTCGCGTGCCGCCGCGGTACTTACGCTTTTTTGTAAACGGATTCCGCGGGAGAGAATCGCGGTCCACGCGCGAATAAATTTCTCCACCGACTCGCGGTAACGAGACACGTTACGAAAAGCAAGTTAGCCTTTTGTGCGGGGATTCATATAAAAATCTCTACCCCGTCCGCTGGTTTGATTACGCGGAGAGAGGACGCCCGTCTACTTTATTTGCGCGCGTTGCGTTGATATAAATCCAACGACGCGAAACGGGCATAAATCTCCGGTTTAGAACAAAGAGTTCGCGCCAGTGTTTGCCGACGTTAACCAAACCCGATGCGATTTTTTGGCCCGGCAGGTTTATTAGAAAAATCTCGTAATAAATCGGTCCGTCGTCGTTGTAACGCGGAGAAGAAAGTTATACGTATATCTGATAGACAGGAAGCGCAGATACAAGGGTCTGTATAAACTCGATGTATCCGCTTCCTATTCGTTTCGAGGCCCCTCTCTATTCAGGGAATTGGATCGTACCTGGAGATATTTCGAGTCTGAACGCAACGAGTTTTAAGGGTATCAAAGGACAGGATATTAAAATCTCTTGCCGGCGAAACCGAGGAGCGGAATTTCGCGTAGGTACACGCTGCTCTCGCCGGGAACGCGTAAAGTATCGTTACGACCCTCCCCCTCGTATATTTTATGGAATATGTACGGCCGCATTCGTCGTGCTCGAGGTATTACTCGATCTCGAGGTTTAAAGGGGTCGCCTTTTATTCTCCGGCTTTAATTCCTCCAAAGAGGTTGCTCGTTTCCTGGGAACTTTTATGCTCAAATCGCAAAGAGTGTATCGTTCGATGGAGCGTCTACCCGATATTTATGAATATCGAAGCACAATCTCGAAAACGTCCCCCCGCCTCTTACCCCGGGGGAGTTTAATCATTTTAAAAGAGTCTTCGATTAACCCGAGTAACGCGAAGTTAATTAAAACTACTTGAAAAACGCTCGCTGCCGAGTGGTTTTAATTCTAAGAAATTTTTGATCTCTTAACGAGCGGAATATTTACCTATAAAATAATTACTCGGTCATTAACAGAGCCGGCGAGTATCCCTCTGAAATCGAGGTCTCCTTTAAATGACCGAGACAATGGAGCATCAACCGTGGAAAGAATAATCCGAAAGGAATACGGCGCGCACTTATAATTGCACCCTTGGGATCTTACTCCGGATTTAAATCCACTCTCGGTTCGATTATCTGGGTCGGCTGCGGAACACGGTCACGGATTATTAACGTTTAACGAGTCGCGTCGCTGACAATTAATTCCTGCGAATTACCGCGAGGGCTCCGTTCCTTAACAAATTTCGAACACGTCCATTAATCGCAATCGAACCTCGGCAAAGGAAGTATCCCAATAAAGAGTAACAGCGTATCTTTTGACAGCGAACAACGGCGAATTTGAGAGCAGGGAAATGGCGAGATTCGCCAGGAAGGGAATGGAAGGTGGGAACAGGTAGAAAGAATCGAGTGGAAAATGCTTGACCCAAATCTAAAATCCTTCAAAGAGGGATCGCGGCCTCGATTCGATTCGAACCCGGAACGAAAACCCTCTCTCGCTAGTTACCGATTCCCCTTTAGAATTTTGCAGTTAATCTTTCGCCCCCTGAAAAATCGCGAGCTACCAACAATTTTTCCCTTTGCTCCCATTATCGGTCCGTTTTTTCCACGCGCACGTGGAAAATGGGGTAAGGCCGGTCGATAGGAGGAGAACCGCGCCACTTCCCCCTCACAATGGCCTGTTTAGTGTCCCCCTTTTCCCGTTGCTCCTTCAAATTGAATTCTCGTTTCTTCGAACCGAGAAGAGCACTTCATACAACTTTTTCCGCGAGTCAGTTTAACGCCCCGGCCTCGCTTTCTTTACTCGCCCCGCAATCTGCGAACGGGGGTGTGTCTCGGGAATCCACGGTTAATTTAGGTGTTGCGTCTCCCCCTCGGGTCGTTCCGCTGAAAAATAACAACAGCCGATACGCGTCTAGCAGATCGAACCTCTCGCGTTTCTATTTACGCATCTGCGCGACTTCGCGAGACTTAATCCGACAACGAATCTCTTTCAATCCCCCTTACCCCCCCCCCCTCCGGTNCCCCCCCCCCCCCCACCCCACCCCGGTATCGATTCGCGATAAACGGAAATGACGAAGGCTGCGAGGCACTTACCGAAATCACGGAGATCGATCTCCCCGGTAAACACGATCTCGATCTTCGACCTCGCCCCTGGGCGCGGCCACGCAGGGGGCACCCTCCGCTCGGGGATGATGTCACGCTCATAACGCCACTTGACTCTGATTTGATTGCGAGCAAAAACCACTTAAGCGACTACTTTCCTTCCATTACCGACGATTCCTTCCGGGAAACTCGTTTGCCTGGGTAATCCGGTGGGTATTTGATAAAGCGCGAGCACGTGCCTCGCACAATTTTTACGAGTAAATATTTGCCGACGAAATCCAAGATATTAAACGTCGCGTTTCTTAACTCTTATCGACGAAATCGGCGATCCTCGTTTACCGGCTTCTGGCCTTTTAACCCAAACAGCGGATTCGCCTAAGCTGCACGACAATCGCGTCTCGGAACGAGCGTCGTCGCATGCGTCGCATTGTACGGAGCGCATTGTGCACGAGTTTCTGCACTCTGGCTTCTCTAATGACTCGGGACGGTTCCCGCGACAGACTTGGGTACCGACGGCGATGGCACCCGCCACCTACCCCTCCCTCTTTGTTTATACGTCTGTCTTAACGCGACCGCGTAACGACGGAGTTTACGCTTCTGGTGCCGCGCTGGGGGTGTGTAATGTGTAACTCTCGCTGCCAACGAGCCACGAAATTCTCCGGCCCCACTATTGTTGTTACGCCGAAAATTATCTCCTCAGAATTCCGACCCGCCGTTTTCCTACCCCGCGGTCTGGGGACGAACGGCGACCTCAAGTTTTATCGATCCCAGAGACAATTCCTTGAAGCACTTTAATAGGTACGCTGTTTCAAATCAGATCGAGGTTTGACTGACACTGCTGTCAGATAACGTCGACTGAGGCCATACAATCGACAGTACGACTGTTTCTAATACCTAAATGCGAATGCCTGGATAAAATCTTAGATCGCAATTGAAGTTAGATTCTCGTTGCAGAATTGAACAGAGAGCGGATTATTAATCGTTGTGCGAGCTTATATCGCGAAATTGTACGCGGGCGTTAATCTTGCGCGGTTTGCTCGCGGACGTTCACTTTCGTCGCGGTGGTCCGCGATAAACGAGAGTTTGCAGCGAGTTTGAATTAAAACTGTAACTTTCCATTTAAATTCTGCGCGACGCGGCGAATTCCACTTCGGGCTGGCTAAATTTGAACGCCCCTCCCTCCCCGGCGGCGTTATTTTGTCCGCGGTGCTCGTCGCGGATTATCGCGAGTAATAATAATCAATTCCGACGCGGGCTTTATTTGCTCGGCTCGTTGTCGACGCCCACGTTAGGAAGACCGCCCGCAAATCTTTCGTTTCCGGCTCGACTCGCGCGCGTCCAGTTTAACGACGCGAGATGCTAACTCGTCCTGAATTACGCTCTCCGCGTGTCCCCCTTGACTACGAATTTAGATTTGACGATCGGGCCTCGCCGATATTTTGTAACGCTTAACTGTACCGGTCGTAAATCGGCAGGACTGCCCCTGCCAAAATATCGTTCCCACGTACACGTAATAAAGTAACAAATACACGAAGCGTACAAAGTTTCGACGTCCGATTCTACTGTCCTCTGCCATAATTTTTATTTATTAGGGTCCTCGTGCTGGATATCTAATATTACTGGATTGTTCGAAAACATTTTCAGAGCGCCGGCATAAGATATCGTTTCGGCTGTAGTTAGGAGACAGAGAATGGACAGAACTCTAACACCCGGTCGTAGTTAGCCAGCGCGAGCTAACTTTGTCGCCGGGGGTGAAGGAGACCAGTGGCACCCTTTGTCGGCCGCCGGCACATTGTTTCCAGTGGCCATAAATTGTCTCGCGGCTCGCCTCGCTAGGCTCGAGCTTCCTTCCTAGCGCACCCCCTTTCACCCCGATTTTCTTTGCCGTCTAGCCCGATCCAAAGAGGGTGAAACCGCCGCTGCAACCCTCCGAAAGCGGCCCCCGCCCCTCCCGCCTTCACCTTGACCGTGCTCTCTGTTTACGCGACAAAACACGAACAGCGTCTGGAGCAAAAAGTTTCTTGGCTCCCTTTTAATACCCCACCCCCCTCCGGTTTCTTTTTAACCGCCCCCGTCGCCCCTCGATATCGGCGAGCCGCCGTTCCGCCGCACCTAAATAGTTCTATACGCTGCGAAACACAGCCCGCGGCTACGTACGAGCATGTTCGTACATAGCTTTATACTAACCCCCGCGCCACGACACCATTTCGTTCGGCTACCGTCATCCCTTAGGTGGCATCGCGGTTTCTGGAAACCTTCCATGCTTCCCCCGTCGCCCCGGTCCTTCCCTGACCGACGCGACGTTACGTTACATTGCTTCTTTCCATCCCCGGGGGACCAACTTATCGACTTCGAAACAATACCCTTGCCCGCGGGAGATCCTTGTATCGCCACCATTCACGCGGCTTATGGCTTTTTCGACCGGACTAACCATTTCCTCTACCAAATTTAACTTTCGCTCGATAGCACGTGAAATATTTTTCCGCGTGGACACGGGTCGCGTGTATATGAAGTTATACATATGAACTGGCGCGCACGGCGTTGCTCTTTTATAGCGCAGAACTATCAGACGGGATATTGGAAAGGGAAAGCGACGAAAGGGAAGCCGTTAAGAATTGATAATTCATAGCTGTTCACAGGGTGGGATCCTTATCTGGGATTTTCACATTTTAAAACGCAAAGAGAGAGAGAGAGAGAGAGAGAGAGAGAGAAGGAGACAACGTGTTTGCACAGGCGCGAGACTTAAATCCGGAAGGGCATCCCTCCCTTTCGTTCCACTCGAGGGAATCAGAGCCGCGAGATAACGCGACTACTTGTGCAGCTGTTGCCACAAGGGTTGCGCGAACACCGCCGTCAAACGTATCTCTGCTATTAATTCGATCGAGTCTGCTATCACCCTCGGACGCGTCATTTTTCATTTTCTACATTCCCGTACAAAGAATTGTAGAGAAAAATTGGAGAACAAAAGTGAAGCCGTTGTAAAACGCGTGTGCAATTTTTCTTCACAGAATTAGTTACGAATTGCAAAAAAAAAAGTGGCAGAGAAAATTCTTTTGGGAAAGACGATCCATCGAATCGAAGTTGCACCCCCGGCGCAGACGGTCGCGCAAACTTTGGATTGGCCGTGATCCAGTCGCATGGTTTATTAGATCTCCCCTCAAAGGGATGCGAGGGGAGGGGGCAGACAATCGATGAATTTCTGGTATTGTACCAGGGCGATTTTATTTGTCTGCCTTTGTATGCTCATCCGTGTAACGCCTTCGAATCCGTTGCATCCAAAGGAACGCAAAACGTCCCGGCGATCAATGGTCGAAAAACGTATAGCGACTCGTCTCAATAACCGCAGGAGACGAATTTCTACCCCCGCTGGCTAGGCAACCCCTTTCGCGTTCATTTCCTCCCACGGGTGGCCGGATGCGGAGCCACTCGGAAAGGCGATCCTAAATTTTCTCCCGGCTTTCAAGGGGATGAAACCGAGCGGGAACGGCCGTAAGAGGCCCGGCGACGATTCCACGCGTAATCACAGGCTTCGAGAAGGGTGCGCGAGCGTGAACTCATACAAAAGAGGCAAACGGGACAGATCAAACGCGTGCGTAAATATTCATCCTCACGTACAGTTAGGCTAGAAACGAGAGTCCATCGATAATAATGTACATTATACGATAGATCTTCATTAAATATTGGAAACATTCAATAAATCTATAAATAGAGTGAAACAAATTCGTATCTAAATTGACATCGGAAATGTTTGATTCTGCACAAAAATTGGCTGTCTGCGGATAACTTTTGGCTGTCAGGGTACGAGTGCGTGGGTTTAAGCGTGAATTTGACCGAGGGTCGACCGATGGGCTTAGATTATACCGCGACAGAGTTTCGGGACCGTATTGTCGGGGATATCCCTGGGTACACACAGATAATGTTGTAGCAACGAGGGGCCGACCTACGGCGCAATCTCTTCTAAACTTCACGGTGGCATCCTTTCCCCCTTTTTCGAGAATCGAGCCGCAACTCGCTAATTGAAAGCTTCTATCCGGAGAAATAGAGGATAGGACCTCGTCTGGCCGATGCAATTGTTTCTCCGGCAGCGAGGAAAAGCGGCTTTCCCTTACCCTTACCCGGCTGTTCTCCTCGTTTTTTCGCCCCGCTTTCAACCGCCCAACAAAGACGGTTCGCTCCGGTTGCAAAGAGGAAAATCCGAGAGAGTGGCGGCGAAGCAAACCGTATCGGCGAGTGTAAACTCTCTTCTTTAAATCTCTTCTTTCTTCACGCTCTGCCTCGCCCTGTCCTCCACGGTTCAAACGGTTTTAAGGACGATTGGTAATTCCGAAAAATTATAATTTTTATGCAAAATCAAACGTTTCCAACATCGATTTGACATCATGACTTGCATATATTCGATGCTTTCACTCTGAAAGATAGTCACATGATTATTATATCACGCTGTTGAAACTCATATTATTATTCCGTTTCACGGCGAATTGGGAAGTTGTCAACGCGTTAAGGAATGCGAGGCGAACGTTCTATCGGTCTCCCGGCTTGTTGAATGGTAGAAGAGAAGTTCAAGTTCTATTCTTGGGCGACGTTACTTGCGCGAAAAATCCGGCGCGAAACTTTTTCCGCGCTGAGAGAAGGTACTTAAAGTCCCGTTAGATCGCGCGAGAACGACGCTGGAACTGAGTTTCCGTGAAACTTTTCCCGAATGACCTGCCACGTACACACGATTTTCTTTGGCGCGCACGCACGCGTGCGGCTATTGTACCGCCTGCGTCCGCCATTAGAAACGGAAAGAGGGTGATCATAAATTTCTCGTTCGTTTCAACTTTAAATCCCCGTCGAATGCCCGCAATTTTATGCAATTCGGAGCCTCCGGCTCTCTCGCGACGCGGATCATGGATTTCTATCATGTTCGAGTCGTTCGACGAGAATGAAATTAGGAATCTAGAAACTAGTCATCCCGGAGCCGGGGCCTAGGTTTAACACAGTCGAGTGTGTACAAACTATTACCACGCGGCGAACAAATCCTCGAGCTCAGGGAAACGTGTAAACCGTGATAGCTAAAGGAAACGGAGGCGCAACGGGCTCGAACCTTGAAACGAAAACACCTCTTTCTTGGGAACGTGTCCCGGGGACACGAAGCGCTTGAGAAACTCGGAAGGAGGAACGAGGGCAAGAGACGTCCACGGGGCATGCAAGTTCGTGCAGAGTTGACTTAAAAACTCGAACGAACGAACGAACGAACGAAGCTGGCCAAGTGAACGAGGGAAAACGAGGCCGGCCGTCCTTTTCTATTCGAACAAACTCTTGTTATTTGAACGGAAACCGCTTCGAGAGCTCGGGTGTTTGATAAAATTCACCGGGTACGTGCCTACGCTCGGCAATTACTCCGCATCAAGAATAAATCATCCTCTTTACAGAGGCCGACCACCATTTTTTAAACACTCGAATTTCCGTATATTAATTTTAAGTACGGTCGAATGCGTTTCATTTAAAGCCCGAGTAATAAAGAGATACGCGTATCGTTATGCCGTGCTCGGTTGGCCTCGGTCTCGTTAAAACCGATTAGACCAGCGGGTTTTACGAATAGTTAATGCTCCTTTCACGAGACATTAACCACGTCTTTCACCGTTACGTACTCTCTATTGAGCAGATACCAAAGTGTGCGTACAGATGATAAGATATCGCGATTCGGAAGACTTCGGGCGTAAACTCTCCCCCTTTTCAGCCGTTTCCGGGGGTGAGGGGATGAAAACGAACCGCCTCTGTTTAAAATCGTTCAAAGGGTTAACGCGCAATCATCGACTATTTACACCAAGAGCGTCTCGAAACGATAGTCACTGATTTCAAGTAACTCAATTAACTTTTTATCAAAGCACTCACCGGAGCTAACGTACCTCGCGTTCCCGGCGCCGAGTATCTGTAACAAAAAAAAAAACATAGTCTTCTTTAAGAGGTTCTCCAGAAGGAAACGCTATGATTCGAAAGTAAATTCAACGGATATAAACCGTTCTCGAAGGTTTATTGACCGTCTTCCGTAATGAAGACGGACGCGGGCGAAAGAGCCAGCGAGTTCGGCTCTTGTATAATGCAGCCCGGTAATGCACATTTTAATTACGTTAGGTATGGAAGGTTGGCCCCGTCAGCGTACCTACAGAGTAGAACGCGAACACTTCTGGTTTAACGGCTACGTATCCGCATTATCGGTCTGGCTACACGGAAAATCAAATTCGGTCCCGCATTAGCCCCACTGACGAAGGGTTACACGCGCATTACAGAGGAGGGCCCTCGCTTTCATCGCGGTCCGGTTAATTCCACTTTGTAATCGCGTAATCGAGTAAAGAGACCACCGGTGAAAAAAAAAAAAACGAGTCGCCACCGCATATTTTCAGTCGGGAACAAAGCCGCGTCGCCGCCGCGCCGCCGGAAAGTCTAGAAATCATTTCGTCTCGGGGAGCTTTGTTCCCGCGGTCTCCGCACCGCGGGAACCATCTTTTTACAAATTTCCAAGATTACCAGGCGATTAACCGAAGTTAAATGAAAAGTACCGAGGAGAAGGTGAAATCGGCCCGGCATAAAGAGCACGTTTCGAGTAAACAGGCCCGGTTTGCCGGGCGGTAACGGCGGGCTTGCCGAGTGAATAGTCAGGGGATGGACCTCACGATTCTTAACGCTGACCCTTTCGGAGCTCGCGGTAATCGCGTCGCGGGGATCAAATATTCAAATCTCGGCGGAAACGGGCCGGGACTCTTCGAGCTTTCAGGAAGTCTCTCTCGAATCCCAGGTTCTCCTACTATTCAATGGGGCCGCGCGGGCTTTAATTTTTATCGGCCGCCCATAATTTTCTATGGGCAGTAAAGCGCCGAGTATAAATCCCGTCCTTCGAATTTGAATAAATTTGCACAAGAATATTTGCTATAAAAATGCACGCAACTCTTTCCTCGCTGGATAGCTGAGGAAAGTGGCGAGCGGCTCGGTGTTCCGACGAGGGATATCGATTTTGTATTCTATCGATGATGAGTCATCATATATACCTCTAAGCGGCGGAAGATGAATTTAATGAACTCTAATCCGTGCAAGGCGTGCGCAATTAGAGTTTCACGAGTGGCCTGTCCAGCACGTAGCAAGTCCTGACTGGAGTAGCCAGGGCTCGTTCATAGAGAGAAGCTATCCCTCGTAATTCAGAATTCACGAGGCGCATTAGCATTTAGTGGGAAACTGTATACACTAAACACGGATATGGTTTCATCGCTGACACTGTCCGTGCCTATATCGGTATTCCACGATTCATGGCATATCGGAGGTCGTTTATGGATCGCCACAAGGAGGCCTCGATCTTCGCCGCGTCCGCCTCGAGCGCCTCCATACAACTGCCGTAATCTGCCCATCGACCGAAGCGTTGAATTGACCCTAACTGACCAGCGCCTCGCGCTTTGCATTCGACGATCGAGATTGAGATACTTAAATATCCGATTGTCCCGCCATAACAGCCGTGTTAAGCCCGTCCGAGCCCCGAGCGGATTTCCTCTTAGTTTGTTCGTTAACGTCTTTCAGGAAACTGGGAACCGACACGAACAGCCAGTTCATCTCGTAAAACGAGATTAATCTGGACGGACAAGGATACTCCCGAGTTTCGGAGGGACACGGAGCTATATCATCGGACGTGGTAAACTGTCAACACTTAGAAACTCCGCATAGACCGTTCCTACTAGAATATTGGACACGGGAGTGTTTCACGAGGCCAATCTCGTTGGGAAGTCGGGATTCTATTCGCCGCAACAGATTTTCTCGTTCCATTTTCGCCGGATCTCTACTCGTTACTATTCACTCGGCGGTGAATCGAGAGATTGGAACCGGTGGCTCCTTCGAAATTTTCATCGGCGACGGTTTACTCCCGGAAACGTTTTCCCGCCACCGGTGAAGAAGAATTATGTTCGCCGCGACACACCGGCGAAAACCGTAAACGAAAGCCAGACCGACCTCGTTCCAATTTACCGAAAGATGAGAAAACAAGTCAAGATTCCCTCGGGAGTTCTCCGCTTCCTCGAGAGCAAGAAAGAGAGAAGAACGCCGGTCATGAAACCCCATCTTCGACGCCCAAGAATTCACCCAGTCGCGAGTCCCTCGCGAATTCATTTCCCTTTCGCGGAAACCATGAAAAATACTGCGTACACCGAATAAGAATATCTCCGTCTTCGTTCTCTAGTTTGACCCATAAACTATTAAGGCATCTAGCGTATATCCTAATTGCCTAACTGAAACAAACGAGATGTTCTAAGATTATGAATAAGCAAATTAAGACTTTTTTATGAACAACGAGTGGTCTAATAGGTACGTTTGTATAAAATCGATAGGAAATTTGTTTTGAGAGAGGAACGGCGGTCATTAAACCCCATCTTCGACGCCCAAAAATTCATCCCGTCGCGAATTCATTTCCCTTTCGCGGAAACCATGAAAAATATATTGTGTACCAAATAAGAATATCTCCGTCTAGCCACCTAATTGCCTAACTGAAACAAACGAGATGTTCTAAGATTATCAATGAGCAAATTAAGACTTTTTTTATGTAGAACGAGCGGTCTGATGTGTGCGTTTGAGCAAAGCCGATGGGAACATTGTTTTGACGCGTTAATCGAGGACCCGTGCCAGTTTACTAAAAGCGGGTCGCGGTAAACTGGAATTTCCAATTAATATTGGGCTACTTGAAACTCTCGGCCACGCTACTTTTACGCGATACTAATTAGTTACGGAAAGTGGAAACCATTAAAGTATCGTTCACGCCACTCGAGGAATTTCTTCGCTTAACGAAGCTTAATTAGCCGCCTCATTAGCCGGCCGCGTTCCACGGGCCTCTCGTCTATTTTAAATTTATATATTTGCCGAACGAGGCCGTGGGCGTGCACGCGACGAGTTTACGCGTAATAACTTTCCCCCGGGGGACAAACTACTTTCGATTCTCGAGCGACTCGGCGGTGTATTGCCTTCTAAATTTATCCGTAACGGTTAACGAGATCGCGAGAGCTGAACAGTCTTCGAGCGGGGTACCCGCGGATCAAAGTTCCTCGGCTTCTATTATTTTCCCCATAGGCAGTCGGTGAACCGAAGGGTGCCACCCAGCGCCCATCAATCACACCGGTAATCGCGGTCAGACGCCGCGAACGATTCAATGAGACCTTAACGAGTTACTTAACTAAATTCCTTCCCGTATTGCGAAACATACGAAGTCAATTACTTGCTCCGCTCTTCGTTCCGTTCCGATCGCGATCCGATCGCCGATCGGAGCGAAGAGTGTTCGGAGGAGCGGGTCGTATCAGAAACAAAAGAGTGGTTGATACAAACGTGTCTGCTAAACTTGTCAAAAAATTAACGTATTTAATAATATCCATTGCTGACATTAATATCCTGTAATAAAAATGTGATATTCATTTGATCGAGTAATAATTTTTTAGGGGTATGTGTATATATTTATTTGTATAGAAAAAGGCGGATTCTCCAACTAAATTGGAATCCAATCAATATATAAATTATTTATTTTATAGAATATTTATTTGACTGAACAAATATTCTTTAGGTACGAATATTTTGTTGCTTCAAAAGATAGTTATTGACATGAATTTAATTTTGTTTGAGTTACAATAGTTGAGATGTTCAATATCGTCTTTACTTAATTCGATGGAATATTGTTATACATTTATTAAATATTTCATTTCTTTCTTAAAAAAACATTTTTCATGACAGTACAATCGTCTACTCGCTTCCAACAAAATTATTTGATCATCTGTACTCAAACATGAGATTTAATTGAATCAATAAAACTTTTTTCTTAGCACAATAAATTTCTATAAAAAAATGTTCAAATTGTATCATGTTTAATATCGTTTTCATCAGAAAAATGAAACAAATATGTCTCAGTAATATTTTTAGTAAAATTGAATTTTGAGAATATATAAAACTTTGATTTTCATAAAATTGCTGCTTTACCGATAACCAACTTTAACAGGCACGTTTGNAAATTGTATCATGTTTAATGTCGTTTTCATCAGAAAAATGAAACAAATATTATGAGNCACGTTTGAATCATTCTTTTGTTTTTGATACGGCCCGTTCCTCCGAACAATCTTCGCTCCGGTCGGCGATCGGATCGTGATCGGAACGGAACGAAGAACGGAGACCGTGCTTTATACGAATTTTGTTACACGGTATTGAGCACTTGATTTGTAAGGCTGATATTCGAGGAGGACAATACGTTTCGAGCTGTGGTTTGGGAAAGAACATGGCAAACAGTTTATCGATCAGGGTTTTTAATCTGATAGAAAGCGTGGCGGACGAAGGGAAAGTCGATAAGAGGTTATCATCGATCGTATCCGTTAATCAAGATAATTGTTCGATAACCGTGGCACGGTTTTGGCCGGTCTTTCGGGCGTTGCACTTAGGAATAATTGCATTGTTGCGTGTCGCGACTCGATGTTGGTTTTGGTGCTGATGACGCCGCGCGCGCGCCGGGCCAAAGGGAGAGGAACGCGTGGCCGGGGTAGAAGCGGGTTGCCGGGCTCGTAGAATGGGTTTCGAACGGCTGGCTGATCTGATTATGTTAATGCATAGCGGACTCTCGATTGATAATTGCGTCGGGGATCGCGGATGGAGAGCTTGAATGCCATTCAGCCTACGCTCCTCGTTCCCGGGAGTGATTATCTATGCTAAACGCTCGGCTCGTTAATCGTCATACGCTCGAAAGGACGCCCATCGCGTATCCTACGCTGCGGGTCCTTTTTCCACCATTCGATTTATCGGCCCTGTCACACCGAATTATCACGGACACCTTCCCGACTCTGACATCTACCCGGAACTATATTAAAACGGTCGGATAGGGGCCACGAATAATTTTCATTTGTGCAACGTAGAAACGAGTTTATTTGCCGCGCGCCGACGTTCGGTCCGCGGCATCGGGCGGCGGCGGGGCGGCGCGCGCGTAACGCAGTCNAACTATATTAAAACGGTCGGATAGGGGCCACGAATAATTTTCATTTGTGCAACGTAGAAACGAGTTTATTTGCTGCGCGCCGACGTTCGGTCCGCGGCATCGGGCGGCGGCGCGGCGCGCGCGTAACGCAGTTGCGCGACATAATCACGACCGCGAATTCCGTTGACGATTCGCGAGGAAACGGCACATGCAGGGCATAGAATGGAAACGCGAAACGTTAACGAGGGGAAGAATTAAAAATACGCTGACCCGGTTGGCACGCGCGGCTACCGGAACACGCGCGCACGCATGCCAATAAACGGAGCTTTATTGTGCTGGAAATTAGGGGAATTGCGAGAGTAATGCGGTCTTTTAATCGCGCTGCACTGCGGAAAGTTGCAGCCGGCCGGGTTTATCGCCGTTTTTACTAGTGCCCGCTATAATTTAAATTTCAATCGACCTTTAGCGGCCACGAATTACGAGACGCTCGGTAAAACAGACGGCGAGGTGTCACCGTTAGTGGCACCATTAACGTGGAAACGGGCGGACATCCCGCTCGGAAAATGATAGTAATCGTCGCCAATTTGACCGTTTAATTAGTCAACAACGCGGACGGAAGTGCGCGCCGGAATTTGTCAGCGCGCGCCGCGCCGTTCCGGGATTCATTTTAAATTCCGGAAGGAGGTAATTTCCGGTGAAATCTGTAAAAGCGAATCCGACTTTCCTTTGCAAGATGCAACAGCGAGCGAACGACGGTATGAAAACCGGGGCTGGCTCCCGGTCCTGTGGACATTTTTTTTATTTTTTCGGCACACTTGACCGGTCGATTCCGAATGCAAAAGAGCCCGAGTGAATCGAAGCAATCACCGGCCGAACGGCAATGTTTACGCAGTTAGGCCGGCCGGCTCTGTGTGCGCGCATTGTTTTTGCGCTCTTTGTCTCGTTTCCTCCTTTTTTTATCTTTCCACGTACAGGCGAGCACTCTTTTTGTATCTAGTCCGGGGCACACCGTTCGTTTATTCTACTGTTACGGGCTGTTTAGCTGAATCAATCTCTCGGCAGCACGTGCCACCCCCGCGGTGGGTGGAAATAATTAAAAGTTGGTGTTTACCAAACGAAAGCAATCGGTTGCCCATCAGCGGTAACAACTGGATCCAATTATAAAACTAAACGCGCCGGCACGACCACAGACCCGAGGCCCGTTGCCTCGCCTCCTATAGAAGGAAATCCGGCGACGATTCGACGGATATTTCTAACGGAGCAAGACGAGTGACGAGAAGACGCAATGGATTTCTGATCCCGGGCTCCCATCGAATCCCTTTAATTGGAAATCCACGTGACAATGGGGCGCCCCTTCGTCTTCGTCCCCCTTTCTTCGCGACTTCTTACTCTTTTAGCGCCACCTCCTTCCCCGCTCCCCCGACTTTTCTCTCGAAAGGTAAAGACGGAGAAGACCGAATCCGAGGAATCTTCAACGACTCCGATCTCCGACGGCCATTCAGTCCGTCTTGACTCAATCTCTGGCCGTCGAAGATTGCTGGAAAATTTCTCGTCTCGTTTTCTATCCGCGCTACGTAAACCCGTCGACGCTTTTCTTCGGACGAGAAGCGAAAAAGGAGAGGGAGACTTAATCTCCGATCGGGTAGATCTCTAATCTCCTTTCGGCCGGTGATTCACGGCTTCGAAAGGGCGTCGGCTAACTTAAACAAATTAATTGGAACGGCCACGATCCTCTTCCCTCTAAATCCCCTTTGAATCATTTTTTGTGAGAACGCCGCCCTCCGTTTATCTACTCGAGAGGAACACAAGAATCGAGATCGCAATGACGAGGGGGATCGATCGATCGATCGTGATCCACCGAAATCCTGCGGTGCTCCCGGCTCCGAGATTTAAGGATCAAAGGACGCGTCCAATTATCGACTGTCACCGAGACCGAAAGACTAATGGCGCGAAGACTGCGTGAAACTATCTTCTCCCTGTTCGAAGGGTACACCGGCCCGGTTCAAGACGGTAATGGACATTGTCAAGATTAACGAATTAGAAAATTGAAATCCCGCCGCTTTCACTCGTTTGCCAGCCAGCTTCCGCGAATTTCCAAAGCGAGCACCCCGCACCGTTTTTTCCCGAACGATGTGTACCTTGATCGTCCATTTTTGGTAATGTAAACGGCGGACGCGTCGACGAATGGTGAAATAAAACAAAAAGAAGGGGGGCGTCTGAAAAAGCGTGCATGGGAGCAGGAATGCGCGTGGTGTTACGCGTTTCGGTGGCGTGAGATTGAATAAAAAGCGAATAAAAATAAACGGCGAGCGAGGGATTACAACAAAAACGACGGGCTGATATTATGCGGTATTTAAAACTCGATTATTGAAACGAGCACCGAATTCGTTTACCCGATTCCATCGAATTCCGGCCTGTTTTTCACAAATATGGACGGCCAAACGGATCGTTAGTTATAATTCGGATGGAGCGTACGCCGCCGCATGGTTTACATACCGATCGCAAACAAGATTCCCTGTTTGCAATGTTACCGATGGGCTGGCTGGCTGCTGCATCAAACGTCTGGCCCATTCAAAAGTCGGCTTAGCAAAAATGGCTAACATAGTTATCGTACTTCACAATTAACTCTCTCGACTCCGATTTATTTGCTCAGCCAGTTCAACTCCGATAATGATTTCAACTTCAATTTTAATCACGGGATTCCGCCTAATTAAAACAGAAAGAAAACTCGTTAAAGGGAATGTGTAACTCGCGTCGGGGTCGAAGGTAATCGCGAGGATCGGGACTCGTGGCCGCGAATGACAAATAACTTATTACCCCTTCTGCACGTGATCAGCGAGCGACGATCTAAATTGTGACCCGAATTCGGCCGACTAATTGAGCCCGGGCTTCCTTTGAAATTTACCGTCGAATTTCCTTTGCCCCGGCCACCGATAACGTGACAAGGCAACCGCGCTTGTGCAGCTCGATAGCTTCGATAACGGACCCTGCGTGTCGATAATCGAGTGCATTACCCAAGTTTCCGGTATAACAAGAAAATCTTAAGCTAAGGACAAGGTACCACCAACATCTAATTTGCACCTCGAGTAATTACATTCATTTCATATGCTCCTGAATTTCCATACATTTTTCTCGAGACGCTTCGAAATCGTTAAGAATGAGATCGTTTCTGTTGGTCCGGAGAAGAAACAATTAAGAAAGAAAAATATTTGGTCATGGAATTTGTCTCGGTTACGATTTATCGGTTGGAAACGAGAGGAGTAAAACATCAAAGAGACGGAAAGAATGGCACGAGAGAACCAGTTTCGGGCCTGGCCACGTGAGACCGTGGCGGAGGAACCAGCTCAGCAAGATGGAAGAACAAAGATTTTCCTAGCACGTGTACTCTCCATGAAGGAGAGATCGTATCGCGCATTATGCAAGTAAGTCAGGCCTCGGGTTAAGAAATGGTCTCCAGCTCAAGCTCAGCGACGAAATAACGAGAGCGATCGATCAAGCTTAGCGACCCTGGCACCAACCCCGCTTTTTCGAGGAAGTTAGAAAGTCCATTGCGTTTGGCACAGTAAAACTTTCCGACAAATATTCTTTGTCTTTCCTCATAATATTGTCACCTCGACTGATAAAACACAAAGAACGGATTCCACCGATCCCGCTGGTAGAAAAACTGGGTCGATCGAGGATTCCAACAAAGACAAACGATTTTTGTTAAATAAATTGAATTCAGTTTCACGCGGCAGCTGAAACAAAAGGGGATTTCGGCCGAGAGGAGAGGCGTCGAAGAAAAAGAACTGGGAAAGGGGCCGGTGATCGATGACCGTCGAATTCAAGAATGCGTAGCATCCATCGGGAGTTTCTTTTGAGGTGGCTCATTTCCTCCGCGAATTCTCGCTTGTTTTCTGGCCCGGCGAGTGGGCCGGGCCTCGGGAATGTCGCTTAAATTTAGCTAGAAGAGAGGAATGGCGGCCTGTGATCTCCACAGACCACATATATTTCCAACTCCAGACCACGCATCTTTCCACGATCCAATATCATCGAAAAATTATCTTATAAAAATCGCCAATCGATTTCCAGCGNTGTCGCTTAAATTTAGCTAGAAGAGAGGAATGGCGGCCTGTGATCTCCACGGACCACATATATTTCCAACTCCAGACCACGCATCTTTCCACGATCCAATATCATCGAAAAATGATCGTATAAAAATCGCCAATCGATTTCCAGCATACGAGTTTTTTTATATTTCCTACGAATTCAGGAAACATAAATATTTCGGGGTTATCAACCCATTCCGGTATGACGCACGCGTTTCGGTATCTCCCCGGTATCTCAGAATGCAAATACTCGTTATCGCGACACGCGATGACGTCTCAGAAGTTAGCAAATTGCGGCCTGAAAGTATCCGGACCACCTGATTCTGTTTACATTCCGTTTCGCTGACTAAATTAAACTAGTTTACAGGTTTATCGAAAAATTACATCTCCAAATACACGCAAGGCGTTCCAAATGAAACGCATTCACCAAATTGATGTTACGTAACGTAATTGTCGTAGACGACGAGACAAAGTTGTACCGCTGGCGCGAAGGGCCACTCGGAAAAATTTAAATGGTGGCTCGCGACAACTGCGAGTCGCGAGTAGCCTCGTCCGAAGGTGAGGCAGAAATGCCGAAAATGCTGGCCGCGTTAACGAGCAGCCGCCGCGCGGCGTGCCCGCGGAGGGACGACGTCGACGACAAAACAATTCCGCGGGGAATGCGACGGGGCCCTCCAACTTTATTTATCGGCCGAACCCGTAAAGCCGGTCGGGAATCTCGGGGCGTGTCTCGTGAACCGAGTATCAATCTCTCCGCCGCGGTCTTTGATCTGCGAAAATAGCCCACGCTCGTTGGCAGAGGTTTAACGCGCGGGTCGACGCGGCTTCGGTCGATTAAACCTGTGGAAAACAAAAGAAAATGGCAACGGTGACGTGACCCGAGTTCGTGCAGAGAACAGTGCGAATATTCATTTCCAAAGAATCAGATAGAACAACGTCGTTGTTTGTTTAGACAGAAATGGTAGCTGGATGTAAATTACTAGAGAAATAATTTTGTGAAGATATCCGGATATCCTTAAAAGCCGCAAGCCAGGGGGATGAATCAGACCCGGGAGACAAAACCAACAGCGCTAGGGGTTGGGAAGAATAAGAAGAAAGGATCGAGCGTGTTCTCCGTAACCGGCTTAGGTCGATGCAATTTTCGCAAGGATCCATTAAGGAGCTGGCTGCAATTAGTGGGTGGCTTAACAAGGCCATTGTCGCCTAAACCCTTCGCCTGTCTTCCGCGATTTTACTTGCGGATTTAATTTGCCTTTTTCCTAGCCTCTCTTCCCGGCCGAAACCGGCCGGCCGCCGCCGGTCCGTTCGTCAAAGGGGTGGCTTTCAGAGCCGGGGGGACGGCAGCAGGGTTATCGGCAGGGTTATATCGAGTTTCATTAAGCGCATTGTGCCTCGGTTCGTGGGCGGCTCGTCACGCAGGGGTCCGCTGCGAACGTCGAAAAGGGAGGGAAGGGTTGTCACGCCAACCAAATGACCTCTGCCGGGGAGAGGCTTTCGCCCGATGCTCGTGGCAAGCGGTAATTTTCTCTGTTTACCCCATTGTTAACGTACCGTGGCCGTGCCGTGTGTGACGGCGCCGCGGTGTTGAATTAAAGGTACCTATACCACCGATGCATCGGTTCGCCCTGCATTTGCATGCTCCGAACGCGATCATCGCGATAAGTCGACGCACCGTTGCACCGCGCTTCGCGTGAAAACTTGACGACAACTAAACATTCTTAGCTCGTTTGCATCATCGCTTCAACAACCGTATCACTCGTTATACGAGGTGTCATATCATTTTTACTAAGCGGGCGCGACGGAAGCGGGTTAACGAAGTCGAACAAGAATTTAAAGAGGCAAAGGAAAAGTAGTTTTGCAACTACACGTAGTCGACGGGTTAATATCGCGTCGGACCGACTGGCTGGGATAAATGTTTACTGAAGCGAGGCGAACAGATACGAGGAAACCGCGATGGTTTTGCAGAGATTTGAGAAGTTGCAAACGAAACAGGTGAATCGTGGGAAGAAAGGCCGGTGTAATGGGCACGGAGTACTCCCGCTACTCTCAATGATGATGGATCTACTTATATCGTGCGCCGGGAGCCCCAAAGTGGATCTCTCGGGCGTTAATGGCTGCTGCCGCACGGGTGAATACAACGTTCCTTCTCGCGATGCGCTTAGCGAGCGCGTATCGCTCTAATTGTGAACGATGATGGCGCATCGTCTACGCTTTGATGAATACCCCCCCTCCCCCTGGGAGAATTCCGTATTAAATCTGCGGCACGACGGCGGGGTAACGATAATCGATAAACCACCTAGGCGCCCGATAAATAACGTAAACGCTGCTCCACTTAATTAATTCTTACCGTGCCCGAACACGGAACGACCGTAGCGTGGAATTAACGAATCGAGGAACGTGGCGTGAATCACGCTAAATAGCGGCGTGTATACCTGTAATCTCCGTAATCGTCGCCTCTAACGAACACTGTTACAACGCGGCTAACGCGAGAACTGGCCCGTTCGCGATTAAAATAAATTTCGGCTAATTGCGACAGGTGCGGCCGTCGAGGACGTCATAAACGAGCGGCGCGATTAAAAACGAGAAGAGTGACCGGCCGACGATTGTATCAATTAGACCGGGGCCTTTGGGCTTCTTTATACAATTAATCTTAATACGAAGTTACGGACGCGCAACGAGCGACGCGTAATTGTTCGAATGAAGAGCGACCGGCCCCGGGGAGACAATTATACGGGTAGCGCGTGGTACCTGCGAAAGTGTTGCTTTTTCGACGAATTAAACGCAATTCAACCGGGGAAAGAACGATGTAGGTACGTACCTACGCGCCATAAAGACCCGGCAGGAAACAGATTTTACGACCGCTCTATTATTCAGCAAGATAGAAGGTGAACGACACGCCTCTCTGCGAACTCAATTAAAACCGCGCGCTCCTCCATTTACCCGGGAATGTCGCGCTTAGAACTGTTTCAAACATAAATTCTTATTGCGAGAACAAATTCCGCCGGCGGAACGGAATATTCGCCAGCGATTCGAAAAACAGGAAAAGAGCAGGGGACGCGTTCTGCTGACTCGGGACTCGCCTCTTCGATGGGAACTGACCGCCGCCGCGTTAATGGATTTGACAAGATTGAATTATAGGCCCGGCGTACTCTCGAAAGGGTCCGCAGTCCCATTCGAAAGTAATGGACCGATCTCGCCAAGGGATCGCACATCTATCAACGAAAAAATGTTTCTGACCGAGGAAACTGTTGACGTTTCACCATCCAAAACGTATCAAACCACAATATTCTAAAATGAGAGAGAAATTACATTAGATTTTATATAAATTATCCTATTAAACACTGTATCAATATTTTTATGAAATATTCCTCTAATTTTTATGATGTCTATTCGTGGTCGACGGTGTACGATGCAAATGGGTTAAGATGAAACGCATCCGGAAAAATTAGAACCTTTCCCGGTAATTAGGAAACGCCGCTGCGTCCAATTTCTCAGGGAGACGGAAGGCGAAAGGCGTTCGTTCCCTTAAGAGAATGAGAAGAGATCCGAAGCGCGACATTCAGTAGCAGTACTTCTGTTACTTTCATTAGAGAAGTGGGAGAGAGAGATTGGCAGAGGGAGAGAGGAACTCTGACCTCAATTGGCCTCAAACAATTTGCCTGGCGAATTGGTCTTGCCAGCGTTCTCTGCACTAAATTCTTGCTACGTATTACGCGTATTTATCCATGTTCCGCCGGTTTCGCAGCGACGTAATTTCACCTGAGGGAAACCCACTATTATCGACGCCTCGTCGTCCGGCCTGACTATTCCAAGAAATTAACGCACGCCTGCGTCACGCCGACGAACGTCGAACGAAATAAGAAGACGAGAGTGTAATTGAATCGCTGTCAAAATGCGTGGAGGATGCCACCGCGGAAGAGATTGGCACCGTTAGCAGTATATCGCTCGACGGCACGCGGAGCTTATTATTGTTTGATTAACAACCCCAGGAGTTTGTGATATTTCATAAGCAAGCAAAGGGTTGCGCAACGAGATTGGATGGCAAATGTACACACGTATATACGTACACGCGCCGCCGCCGGCTTAAGCGCGACGGCGACGACGTTTGCGACCTCCTATCTCTCTCTATTTCTCTCTTAACGCACACGCGAGTAAACAAGCGCGACTGCAAAAGGTGCACAGACCATTCATCCCATTTTTACGTGCTACAATGTTCTTTCTTATCCGGTGTTCGGATACAAAATTCATTGCGCAAATGAGTCATTGTAGTAATAATTACTATGTTCAGAAAGCGTATTACAATACTCTGAAGGGCTGTAAACCACGCTTGTAAAACGATACGGTTGAGGACAGTACGACTGTGCCTCTTACACGAAATATAAAGGTATTGTTAGCCAACACTTTCTGCACCCTTTGCACCCTTTGCACCCTTGCTTAGACATAAATTAAATACCGGCGCTTTGTGCCGTCGTCCGGTCGTTCCTTCAGCGAAATACATAATTATAAACGCCTTTTGAGGGCGAGAAATAAATGAAACTGCGAGCTCGAAAGTGATGGATCGTGATTTTCCCGACCGGAGGTCTGACTCGCGATAACAAGTTGTATATCTTGCAAATTTCGGGTCGTAAATGTATCGCGGGAAACAAAAATAGTTTTGACACATCGTTAACCGTTGACTGAGCACAAGCGACATGTAAAACCCCGTGCGTATTTCGACTTTAGAAACTGGTTGGCTCGGCGCCAACGACCAGCTGGTCGATGCACGCTCGCGCGATTTTCGTTCGGGTAATACAAGTTCGAAGCTTCTTATTAAACAATCCTAAGTTTTTATCAGTGCATCGATACTCGATACGACTTGGCGTTTTATGCACTGCGTCGCGTGTGCAGCAGCGTGTAGATAGAGTAAATCGATCGGGAAATGCATAAACAGGTGAGTTTTCCGTCCGGCAAGCGGAACTGTAAGAAATGGAATTACACCGTCCGCCGATCTGCAGTCGTTAAATATCGTCGAGGAAAAGTGGGTCGTGTCGCGCGAACAAGAAGAATCGGACTCGCTCTTTAGAAAATAGAATTCCAGTAGAAAAGCCATATCGGTTCCCGGGCGGTATATCGAATTCGGAGCGATAACGAGTCGTCGATAAAATAAATTTGACGTTTCAATTTATCGATACGGTCTCTCGGCACCCCGGCGCAGCCTGAATACGGTACGATGTAAAAATTCCCGGCGCCGCAAACTTCGGCTACGCGTTCTCGACTTCCTTATGATATTAGAAAAATCTCGAAGACGGGTAACGAACCAAGTAGGTACTTGTCCCGTAAGTAAATCAGTGTAACAAGCCGGTCTATCCACCGTTCGAGCGGAAGAGAACGAACCCCCGAGCCGGAACGAAGAAACCTCGGAACTTCTTTCATCACGCCCGAGCGACTTCTTGCAATTCGATTTAAGGGTCGATCTCGGCTTCGAGCTTGCGAAATCCGTGGCGATGACAAATTTTGAATTTTAAACGCGGCGTCTCCGCGGAATACTTATCGCTAGATTTTACAAGGTATCATCGCCGCCGCCCTCAAATCGGATTCAAGAATCAATCTCGGCATCTGCAATTACGTTTCATTCAAAGGAAATAATGACGGCGAATCCACCTCGGATACACGATCAGAATGCAGAATATTCTTGTATCAAACATGATTCGCACTCACCGTTCGAAGGGATCCTGAGCCATTGCTTGTGCCTTCCATCCAAGTGCTCTGTTGATACAACCTTGACTCTCAATCTCGTTGCTTGGCGCCAGACTACGAAAATAAGGTGGCCGAGATTACTAACTTGTAATATAAGGGGGAGCATTTAAATCTAACCGGGACGAGTAATTCACGAAGACGTTGCTTTGATCCGATTTCAAGGGATCTTCACCCTTTTAGCGCCACCGTTTTAAGCATTTGCGTGAAATTTATCAAAGGATATCTAATTCAAGTCACCGACGACTGTGTGTTAATAACTGCTGTTACAATCCCGAGTAGATCACCAACGTTTTGTTAAAAAACGAGCGGAGGCGTCGGATTTTATTGTCGGGCCCACATTTGACGGCACGCTTTGCTCGTTATTCGTCTGGGTAGATGGTATTCCCGAGTTCGCCGAGTAGTAAGCGACGAGTAACTCGATTTGAAACGTAGTTTTAACGGCGAGGAACATTTCCTCTCGGCATCGGGAATCTTCCATCGAGGATTACTTTGGGTAGGTAGTTTGATAGGATGTTCGACTTAATAACTTTCGATCGCGGACGCAAAAGACCTGTAAGCACTCGTGGCATGTACTTACTCGAGTACTTACGTAACCGAGCAAGTTCGCCGCATGTGCGAACTTTCCAGATCGATATTATCAGGAAACTCGTCGATGAAATTAATTGATGGGAATACCGTGAAGAGGGCCGCGTCATGGTTATTAGCTCCGAGAAGTCGCCCTAATGGCATAGTTTGGAGCACGGCCCGAGGCCAAGATATACGTTTCACTCTCATTTCTCATTCTCTGTGCACCGCATTCCGCGTAAGTGCTCGGACAAGAATTAACTCTTAACTCCAGGCTAAGATCCGTCAAGGATCTTTAGTGTTTCATAATTCATCTAATGATTATCACAAAGTCTACAGATTCAATCCTTACTCATCGTTTTAAAAAATGAATCTAACTTTGGTAAAGTACTTCATCAATTATCATAACAACCGTCGTAGCAAATAAATTATTGTACCAATTGCTATACGAAACACTGACAAAAAAAGTTGGACAGAGGAGTGAGAATGAGACTGAGAATCGAGACGAGGCAATACTTTTTCCTCGTCCGAGGCTAATCTGCATAATGACACCGGCCGCGATTAAAAACGTCTGCGCGTGTCTGCCGAAGCTCTAAATTAATATTCCGTTGAACTTGAAAGTTCCCTCGGACGCAGCAAGAAACTCTCCGCGCGGGAGTCCCGAGGGTTTCATTAAGATATTTCGGCCGAGCAAACGACCCTTGCTTATTGCAGTTTTCGGCATTAATTAGTATCCGACAGAGACGAACTTCGAGGGGACCCGTTCGCTTCGCGCAAATGCGTGTCATTATTCGCCATTACAGACACTTCCCTTCGCTCGTAAAAAGCAAACGACCGTTGCTTTAACACGCTTTTTCTTAAGTAACTGTTCTTACGCGCGTGCACGTCGCCGTTCGCAAGCCCCAAGTTCTTTTTACCGCTCGCTCTATCGGTCGCTAATGATTAATAATAATTCTTAACGTTCGCCGGCATTCTGATAGACCTGTAACACTCGCAAACGTCTTCGAAATGAATCACTGAAAATATTCGTGCAATAGAAAGGGATTTCGTATTGAGTGCCGAGTTTAATCAGTCGGCAAATCGATGGCTTTAATTAAGGAAACGTCTTCCAGGCTATGACTAGGTGCGGCTCGGTTAATACCCTAATGTATACGTTCCGTATTCATATTCCTGTATGCACGCGACACGAGATTACGTTCCTCCTTAGGTTACAGGTTACATCGACCACAATCGCTTTCCATCGTGGAAACACCGACAACTCCTACTATCTACGACAGTAACTCTTCGAATCGCGATGTAATCCTCGAATTTCCAACGAGATAAAACGTAGGAGGTTTCGGAATGAATTACTTATCAAGCGAGATCTCATGGTAGGCCGTAAAATTCGAATCCGGTGTACGATCTTCCGGTGCCCGCGAGTTTCCGGTCATAAAACCATTTTCTATTTTTATTCACACCGTAAATTGGACCCTGGAGGCTGTAGCTACGGATCAACCACGATTTCTTTATGCAGAGCGTCGCGAATAAATATCTAGCTCCGGTCTTCTGTACGAATAATGAGAAAAATAATAAAAACGACCTTATAACTCGGACTGTCTACACGAAATGAAATGAAACTTGATCGTTTTTCGCCTGGGAACCGATTTAATAGTGTCAGCGACAGACGAGGAATCCATTCAACGAGATTGGGCGGTCGACGATAGTGCGTGAACGACTTGCACGCATCTGACGCACGCCAATGGGTCCCGTCGCGTCGCACTGGCTCGTTTCCCACGAGAAACAACGATCGCAAGGAAGGAAGAAGAAGAGCGGGAGAGAGTAATCCGCTTAGCTCGGCCGACACGCATGCCACGGCGACGCGACGTCTCTCTTTGCGTTAAAGATATACAGGATGGAAATAGAGAAGTTCACCGCAGTGGAAAATCATGGAACATTGCGATTTCCACGCGTGTCGCACGCCTGCGGACGATGATTCACCCAAAGTGGGTACGAGACAACTAACTTTGTAAGGGCTGCAACGTGTACCGTGGATAATACTGATAATTACTTTAGAATTTATGTTCCTCCGTGAGTTTTTCAATTACCCAGTTAATAATGCAAACGACATAACCACTTCCCGTTAGAGAAGCTCCACCGCGATTCATACTTTCGTCTGCTACCCTCTGCTCAGATGAAAAATGTTAAGAAACCATCCGTTGTACCTTGTTCCTTGCGGTACTGCTCTCTCGTCTATTCGAGTGTGAACGATTTTTTGAACAGCTCGTTTAAGTCGAGCAGACAAAGGATTTCCGAGGGTGGTGTTATTAGCGGACTCAATATCCTGAACCGAGTCACCGATGCCTTGGGGGTGTTCCGCGCAGTTTGACGCCGGATATGAACGACCAGCGTCACGTCACTGACAACGATAGATAGATACGTAGCCGTATTTCGTTTTGATATCTGTCGCGGGGGGACCTGACACCTGTCGAAATTAATCGAGCCACGCGAGTCGCGGTCCCTACGACCGATTTTTCGGAGTCCTCTGTCTTTTAACATTCACTCTCGGACAGGCCAATTTTCCCTTACGCCAGACTGTCTACTGGGCCAATTTATGTATTCGCGTCTACGAGAAAGAAATATGAATGCCTCAGTACGCGAAGAAAATAGCTACCGGAATATACGAGCGAAACGTTAAGATATGTTTGCAATAGATATACGAGGAGAAAGAAAGTTTCGTGATAAAATCGAAGCGAAATGTATTGTTATAAACATCAACTAACCTTGTTCCCTCGCTGCCGCGTTCCACCCCCCTCCTCTTCCATCGATTGCATTGACCACAGAACATCCTGCAATTCAAACGAATTCATCGAATCGAATATTCATTTATTTACGGATTGAATGATTTATTTATAAACGAGCTGGTCAATTTAAACTAAAGCAAACTAAGATACCATTTCCAGTAGCGTGAAGTGAACTCGTGAACGTGCAGTGGGTCGCGTTCGGACATCGATATAAACAAGCCGCGGTTACAATGACGTAAACAGTAACCTGGTGCTAATGAGACGCGCGAGACGGGTCACCTTCGTTATAACATTCTTCTCCGATGCGAAATACGCAAAATTAAATGGTAATATCGCGTATGTCACTTTCCACCGTTATTAACCTTTCCGTAACGTTCAGAATTCAAGGTAGGTCCGAGTGAGAGGAAATGCTGCGCGGTGAATGCGTCCTTCTTCTTCTTAGCATCCCTCTCTTATTATTGCACACTGTGACCGCAATTTTCAATTTACCGAAATTCAACATGCGTCATCAACATTATTTGGTCCGCGGCATGCACTACGCACAATAGTAAATCTGCGATAGCAATACCAAATGCACTGACCTTATTTGTCGTTCCGCACGCATTTCGGAAGTTCACACTTCAGAACTGACACCGATTAGCCGGCATCTACGACGTGACGTCACTCGCAGATACGAGCGCCGACTGTAGCCGGTGGCGTCCGCGAACTAACAATAAGTGGATAGTAGCGCGTAGCACCTCTTGTGAACAAATTATTATATGACAGCAGTAAACCGAATAACTTGAATTACGTTTGTTCGCGTCTTGTCTCTTTTGTTCCGTTCTGTTTCGAGTATTGTAGTGCAAGTTCGAGAATATTACGCGGAGAAAGAAGTGTGAACGACTTCTGTGACCGCGGTTGTGATATTAGTTATTGTTTATTGTGTAAATCAGGCATCGCGTCGCGTTAGTGGATTAATGTTTGCGTCGCGAGACACGNAACTTGAATTACGTTTGTTCGCGTCTTGTCTCTTTTGTTCCGTTCTGTTTTGAGTATTGTAGTGCAAGTTCGAGAATATTACGCGGAGAAAGAAGTGTAAACGACTTCTGTGACCGCGGTTGTGATATTATTTATTGTTTATTGTGTAAATCAGGCATCGCGTCGCGTTAGTGGATTAATGTTTGCGTCGCGAATCACATAAATATTTGTGCCGGCTTCTCGGAAAGCAATTAGATAAATTGGTTCTTAGAATGTACGTTTCTTCGGATAATTTAAGTAGATTCACGTTTGTTCTGAAAAAGCTGAGCGCGTACGCGTGACGGAGTAACGGGATGAAAAACAGCGGTGTTCCGAGCTCCGAGGGAGTAAGTCCAGGTAAGCGTGTGCATACGTTATGTAAGTCAACGATTGCGTGATCGTCGCGATACCTTTCATCCTCCGTTCGATAGCCCGACGAAAACGAGCGCGGATAATGGATCCATTCGTGGCATGTAATTCGAGTGTTTCGCATTATATGCAGTGCTAGACCGTGTATACAATATACGTCAGCGGGGAGTGCATTCGGTGCAATGGGCCGCGGCGGCGGTGCGCCGATCTTGAATCGGTAAACTGGCTGGAACTGGCCATGAATTCCCATGATTCCGCGTCGATACGTTTTATCGTACGTAGAAATTGTTTTCGGTCGGCTTTAACGATCGTCCGTCATGAAATTTCCTCGTGCGCTCGTAAGGAACCGCCGCGGAAGGCGAATACTGATTTGCATGAAAATACACTGCTCGCGATAGCGAATACGAAGCATAAACGCGAAGTTACGACCGGCTTTTTTTACCCCCTAAAAGAATGTCATAAAAAAACTAACTCTTCCTTCGCGCGGGGATCTGAAATTTTAAGGGCCGCTCACCTGGAATCTTTTAACAGGAGATGCGCAAAAAATCACACGTCCATAATCTCGGTTTTACTTTTCCAAAATGTAAAGCGAGCCCATCGTTCAAACCGAGAATTTCCATTTCTCCGTTTGAAACATTTTTATTGGCGCAGTTTACGATTTATTGTGCGATTCGTTACAGGATTACGACTGCGGGGTATGTGTTACGATTATTCAGGGTTTTCGGTCTTCTGATGGACAATAAGCACGTGGAAGTGACTCGTGACACGGTAGGTGAACATGACACACCTTTACTATTGTCTAATTGAATAGTAATAGTGTAAAGTCTAAGCTCTGAAAATTGATCTGGCAGGCAATCACGGCGTAGACGGAGATTGCGTTTGTCTGGCGTAAAAAGGAGGGGAGGCGAAGGTGTAAATCCGCGTGGGAGATAGTCGCAGGTTTCGCAATCGCGTAACCGTGCTTTCGCTCACGCACGCGAACGTAACCGCTCATCCTCTCTCGCTCGGCGGCCGACGCGGCATTTGCATATTTATGACTGTTTATAATGTATAATTGACGGGAATCCGCATACCATCGGGCTAAAGCTACTCGGCTAGGGGCCTTCTGCGAACCGCCAAATCAGATTACCGGCTTTGCATTTTGGCTCGACCTCGGTCACGACCACCACCGACCGTGCAACCCCTAAACCCTGTCTCTCTCTCTCTCTCTCTCTTTCTTTCTTTCTCTCTCGCTCTCTCCCTTTCTCGTGTTCCCTTTCATTCGGAATACTGGTACACCGCCGTGCCGTTCCGTCTCTTACCTCACGCATTTTCCTATTTGGCTATCCACCGTCACTGTTTCCCTCCTGGCGCGAATACCAAAGTTCCCAGCCTCCTCTTTTTTGGTACCCTTTACCGGAAGAGGGTGCAATTAAAACCTACCGCGTACGTCAGAGGGTCAGGCCGCTCGCGCTTTTTCACCTGTCGAGTGGCTCAAAGGACGTGAATTTTCCAGCCACGCAATTATGCAAGACGAGGAGCAGAGTCTCCGCTCTTAGCTCTCGAGCGTGATCATCGGTACGATGAATTATTCAGGATGCTGTCGTTTAATTGTTTGCACCCTCGGCAAAGGAACTCGCGTTAATTCACTGCCTAACCTCGGTGGTTCTTGCGTTTGTTGCCCGTTCCCGGTCAATCTCGATAATGCCCCCGTTCCGGACGCACCTTTCTCCTCTCCTGTCCTCCAATCAGCTTATCCCGGATCAAGCCTGATAACGGCCCGCCGACGAATTCACATGACGCTAGAAACAAAGCTTATCTTAATTCGAACTGTGGCAGCCGCGCTCGCAACAGCTTCACATTCATCGGTTATATAAAAGCACTTATCTCGTTCTCTTTTTCATTCTCCTCTCGAATCGCTCCCGGTATTAGATTTTCGCGTGGCATCACCGAGCGGGTTAACGATCCGTGAACCGATCCTCGCTCTTTTCACCCATAGAATTTAGATCAACCGAGCGCCGTTCGCGGTGCACGCGATTTCGTAATCACTCACGCGAATTTCGCGAAACAGTGAGCCACCGCCGCCACTTGTTTCACACTCGAGGGAACGAAGTAGAAAAGTACATCCCTTGATAAACGCTCGCTAATTTTCTTGTTAACGAGTGTCTTCGCACGCCTCTACTCTTTCTCTATCGCCGCCCGCCCCGCTTTAAAAGCTCCTGCAACGTTTTCGCGGTCGAGAACTTCCACCGCGCGGCCCCAAACGCTCTTTGACCTACCAATTTCCACGACACTGTCTTCTCTTCAGGCTTTCTCGTGCGTTTCCCCGGATGAAAAATTTGTAAACGCTCCCTACCTGTACGTATCGCGCCGCGAATACGTTTCCCATGATTCTTCTACTTTCGCCCCTGAATAATGGATCGTCACAAATTTACCGCTTGGAATTCCGTCCGCGAAGCCGAGGTTTCTTTCGCGAGAAGGAAGTCCGACGCGCGAGTAATAAAGTAATGACGATGCGACGGGACCAAGATTGTCAGACGCTAGATGTACACAGGGTGGGCCATTTTAAACAGTACGGTCAATTTTCTCGGAAACTGAAAGAGATAGCGAAGAATGGTTTCAACAAAAGATTTAGTGTTTCAAGGGGGCCAGCAAATGGTGAAAATAAATTTGGTCTTGAGATCGATTTTAAAGGTTATTTCAAGCTCAACTTCATTTTTTTAAACGAAACCCCCTATTTTTGGTGCAGATTCAATTTCTACGGGAAAAAATATGTGACTGTTCTTGGAAACATTTTTTTTCGATTCGCAACAGATGAAGTGGCCTGTTAAAAATGGCCCACCCTGTATTAATTGTGCATTTCACCGGTCTAAGAGCTCAACATTTCCAGCAGCCTTTTAGTAAAATCCATTCTTCATTGGAATTGTTACTCGGGACTCGTAATCTTTGATTCGACATATAATTTCATTGAAACTATTGATGATCCATCGCGCGATTCGGTGTACAGTTACAGCTGCGATCCTTCTGTAAACGAAAACGTGGCGCCGAGGCGAAAAGCGATATACACGGTATCGAAATGTTTCGCATTCGACGAACATTACGCTATAATGGAATTTTATATTCCACTCGACGCTCGCGTGTCGGCTTTTTCTCGTGCTTTTATTTCCCGGGGAATTAATGGATAAAGCGTAACGATTCGATGATCCTGAAAATGAGCAGAAATTCCCGGGGCATTATACTAACGCGTTCGTCGTCGATTCATCGCGTAAAATCGTTGCGTAAGCTCGTGCAATCGGGGGAAAAACGCGGCGTTAAAGAGGAAAACGTGGAATGGCAACGAAAAAGAGGAAAACACGGTGAATAGCCTAGACGGGCATGCGTGATATAAACGCGAGGTCCGAGCGTCACGACGACAAATGGCGAGGCCATTTGCGAAATAACGCATCGATAAACCCGCCGGCAAAACGAACGTCAGAATCGTTTCCTATATACGGCCGTCCCTCCCCGGCCGCCCCGGCGGCGCGAGCTCGCCCGCCTCGCTGGGAAACCGTTTGAATGGGCGCGGGGGTGTGGCCGCATCTTCGCGAACAAGAAAATACTCCGGCATTTCGTATTCACCCATAAAGACCATGACTTCCCAATGAGAAGCGGTCCTTTCCGGAATCGCTCTTGAACTTTCATCGATTCTACGGCCGCTACTACCCCTCGTGCTCCCCCGGCCATTCTCCTCGCTCCTTTTTGCTAACAACCGCCGATGGATCTTCGAAAATTTCCCGGCGACAAGGTCCGAACAAAACCCTTCCGTTTCCATTTTTCTCCGCGAGGACCTTGGGAAAATTCTCCCGGCCCTCTTTGTTAGGAGTCTTTATCCGGCGAACGGAGGCATTGGCCGCCAACCAAATTGCGCGGCGTGTCGCGTTTCGAGAGGAGCGAAGAGTGCGAGCGCGCCGGAACGAGACGGAGACAAGGTACGAACACGGGGACGGGAGAAAAGGATAGGACGGGGTAGACATGGGCGTGCCAGCCACTGTTTGGTCTCCGGAGAGGGTATAGAGGGTGCAAGAGGATCTGCTGAGAGCGACTGGATGGATCGGCGTCAAAGTGAGGGAGGCTGATGTATATGCATGCTACTCCCAGGTTAGGGGATGGCCCCGAATTACCATAAACACGCTAGATAGTAGGCTAACTGCCCCTGTACCTCTTCATCCTCGGCTGCCCTCACGCTCTCTTTCCAGTTTCTCGTTGTTTGCCGTCCAACCAAACTTTCAGTTTTCGATCCTAATGACCACTTTTTTTTTCCCCCAGTTGTCTCGACCGATTTTCGAACCGGAATTTATTTCGCCATCCAGTTGCCAAGCAGACTTGTATGATTTTGCGGCCAGCCTCCAATTAGGAGTTGCGACTATAGCGTTGGGTAACGCGAGCACTATGCTTTTCGCTCTATCTCGAGTTTCACGATACTCTAACTTTCACCCCGGGCACCCTCCCGTTTATCGACCTTTGCCGTACAGATCACAGAGGACGTCTCCTTGTGATGTTTCCCTTGGCTCAGGGTAAAGAGCAGGGCCAGCCTTTAGCATGCCACCAGGCTTTATTCGTTCCACGGTCTACGCTCGCGTTTGATCGATTCTTCCGTTCCATGTCTCAAACATCTACTACTGGCTTGTTCTTTGAACTACCCGTTGACCCATGATCCTCGACAAGACCCGATTCGGGTGTTCCACAGCGATATCAAATTTAATATTCATCCGCTGAAGTTTAAATGAAAAACATTTCATACGCCCAAATACAGGAATTCGTTATATAAATTAATTTCAAATCTGTTTCGTAGGATTGTCCTTATTTACGAGAAAATCGGAGAGGGCGAGTTGGAACCTTTTGCCACTCGCGGAACGAATTGCGTCGGACAGGATATCCAGCTGCAAAGTTTGTTGAGATTCTAAAGTTCGTCTCACCTCGAGCAGTTGTACGTCGTTGCACGCACAAATCACCCGTGCACTCAATCGGTTACCCTCCCGAAGGAATCGTTCCCGGATCGAACGCGCTCACGAAACATGTAACACGATTTGAGACTGCCCCCGGGAACCGCACAGAATTTGTTCCTCTCTCAGTTATTCGCCCCACCTCTAATTTCGTGCCAACTTTCCTCTCGCATTTCCAGCAATCCATCTGCTTTAAATCTGAAAATTCTAGGTGTAGGATTAATCGTACGAACCGACGCTGTGATTTTATTATGAGACGTTTTGTAGGAATTCCGGATTTGCGATTCATTCGACGAGTGTATTTTTATGTTTTAGACATTGAGAACTCGTCTGCTCCAGGCTTGATAACAAGCCCGATACGTTACGTCATTATGGATACATTTTTTCTAATTTTACGTATTCTGGATTTTTAATAATTAGCGAAAACAATGAATTTGCTCGGCCTTTTCTCGGTAAGAAATTTTTCCCGTGAAAATCCAGGAGCTCTCGCGGCTGCGATGCTCTCGAATGTTAGTTCGACTCTTAGCGGAAAAGCGCGAGCAGCGAAGCGTATAGAAAAGCGTTTCAACGATGCCTGGCGTTCGTCGGATTCTCGAGTGGGTCAGGAAGGGAACTTGGAAGGAATGCAATTTTCCTCGGATGCACTTTGTGCTTTCCCGTTCGTCCTCGTCTCGATGAACTTTCTAGTCAAGGCCACTCCGCTGAATCGATGTTGCCATTCACGCGTGCACGCGTGGTCAGTTTCGAGCGAACATTTTCATCGAGTTCCTCCTTTATTACTCGACGCTCGAGGAATACCGAGGAGATACCGTGAATAACCAATCGGGCGACCGCCTCTTCCGAATACAACCGCTCTCTTATTCTTATTTTGTCGGAGACATGTAAAATTCCGAGCTCCCAATTTCACTCGAACGTTAACGCGAGAAAATCGAAATACGTTTGCCAGTAAAAATCAACGGAGAGTCGTTATCTCAGGATAAATTGAAGGGAATAAAAGCTCGACTTGAGAGGCAAGAAATTGGGGGAAAAGGAGAACGAGACGGAAGTAGACAAAGGGTCTGGAACCGCGAAGCGCAAAACAGGTACGAGCGAACGTACTGGGAAGAGGAAGAAGGGAAACGGTTGACGGAGATCTGATATCCGCGTGGTCGGGGTCTCTTTTGAAAGTTATTTAAATTAAATAGACTGTTGGGAGGAGGCGAAGGAAAAAAGAAGGTAGACGAGGAAACGTGTAGGGTGAGATAAGGGTTGATCGTGGCCGAGAGGGTGGGGAGGAACCCCGACGGTATTGATAGCGACAACACCCCCGGATAAAATATAACGCGCGTCTCGGCACAGGGAATTAAAAGGTGTTTCTGTCCCCTTTTAACGGCGTTCGTCGTCCTGCGGCTGGAATACGCAAGAAGCCAGACCCCTCGAGCGCCGGATGTCTGGTATCTCGGCCCTCTGTTCGATATCCCAAGAGGGGAACGAGCCACCGATAATAACTCCCTTTATGCTTCTTTGCCCGGCGCATCCTTCGGAAAAGCCGGGCGCTTGTTCGCGAAATTACATTCTCTTTGGGCCTATTTCGATATTTCGACGCGGCTTAGCTTTGTTCGTAGCTTCAACGGTATTAGGTACTAGCGAGTAAGATCGATCTCCTTTGTGCATCGTTGACTTCGCGCATCCATCACCGCGACTAATCGATTCTGCCCGTCCATTATGATGCCAATCAGAAAATCAAGTATACGATTAAATTCAGTCTACGAAGTTCGTTTCGTATGCCTCGAGAATTCTCGAGCCGTCGGCGGAGTTTGTAAACTGGCGCGCGCACGCTTAGCAGATCCGAGTTACCTGATGGACCGATCATCCATTTTCGGCTCCGTCGGGGTAAATAGCAGGGTATTAAGTTTCCAATAAAAGTAGGAGCGATTCGAGGATGCCGTAATGCAACCACCCTCCGGAGACTAGAGCTCCCCATGCCCATACCCCGAAGAGCTGAAGAGCTCCAGTTACACCAAAGTTTTGGCGGCAATAATGGACGCTGCCTCTCCGAAACTTCGAGTATTGTTTTATCGCCTTTAATGCGGACCTGCCCGCCTCGTTTCACCTCCATTTTCCATCCCTCTCGCCAACCCTTTCGCCTCTTTCAGCCATCGTTTCGCATGTACTTTCCATAATTTTAGCGGTTCACCATTTCTCAATTAACGTCTTATTCACTTCGAGTTCGCATGCGAATTTTTATTTCCCTCCGTCGAAACGGATTGCCGCGATCATTCGAAATCGGAGCGACCGGCGAAACGGTTCCAATTAGCGTTCCGTTGCAACACACGTTCGAGCCGGGAAACGATAAATCGGCCCAACAATCGACTGGCGCAAACGAGTGCGCGATGCAAATAAGATCCATTGAAAAAGCGGAAGGACCATTGAAAATTGACCCGATTCCGGTTCCCGATGGAAAATCCCATTCTCGATGGAATCTGCGTTTGATATAAAACACGGAGCGACGTCTATCTCTCGCATTAATTGAGAAGCCGCGGCGGCGCGCAACAATGGGAACGCGTTTCCGCGCCCCGCGCCGGATAATGTTTTGCCCGGCTGGCTGGTTGAACGTTCGTTTCCCCGAAGCGAGAGGGCAAGTGCGAAACGAAAGGGCAAAGGAAACGCGAGGATGGGGAAGGAGACGAGCCGGTAATTTATGGTAGAAGTTTTGATATACCGCGCGTTTAGGGTAGAACTTTAAAATATTAAAATAGCTATGCCGCGCGATAGAGGCTCGAACCGCGACGGGAGATTTATCATGCGCGCGAGATACGGATTCTGTGTATGCGACACAACAACCCACCCCCAGGACACCCCGGTCCCACCCCTGTTGACTCCGTCGGTGGTCGACGCTACCCTAATAACGCCTCTTCTGTGCTCATGAATGCATCGCCGAGTTTAGATTCGAACGTGACTTCAAACCCCTGCCAATCCCATTTACCAATTTGAATAGTACGACGTCAACGTCAACTACTTTTTTGCAGAGATCGATCAGATCTTTTTGTAATCGATCTTATTAAACTCGGGGTTGACAGTCTTTTTGAACTACGGCAATAGAGATCCTGAAAGTACCTTTCAGGAAATCGTTCCTTGACCGATAACAGATCTAGCCGACCACGAACCTTCCGTTCATAAATTCACTAACCCCAGATTTACGGTTTATGAATATGCGCTCTTTGATAAGGGTATCTACCCCTTGTCCATCGGTGCGTATTCATCCCTCGTCGCGATGTCCCGCTATCTAACCAGATCGGAATCGGTCATTCTACCGTAACAGATTCCTTGAACGATCGGTAGCGCGCGCCGCTAAAGAGTTGCCAACGTAATAAAGTCCCGCATTCGGTTCCGTGGCACGTCGAGTCATGAATCACGCGACCTACTGCCACGGTCTTCGTTACGCGCCCTTGACGTATAAAAAAAAATAATAATGGACACCCTCGTAACCCTGGTTGCCGCTGGGGTGCAGGCCGAAGTGCAGGAGACACGCGCGGCATGTGGGGACGCATATGGCGCGTGGCTTCCCATTGTTAGAGGCGCGGCTTACCTAACTGACTTTATGGTTGACCGTACTTCCAGGCCAGGAATCCGAGCCGTCCTCATGGGGACCATGTGCGCGCAAGGTGCCCATCCGTCCTCGATGACTACTGCGTCCGCTCTCGTTACGTTCCCATTCTCTGTTTCACGCTTCCTGAAAAATATCGTTTGCAGAATCGTCAAACGTTCCGGAGACGTTTACATCGCACGAGATAATTCCGCGAACAATTTATTGGACACGTTTTGTTTGCAGCTAAAATTGAATTAGCGATTCGTTTGTTTATACGGGGTATCAGCGGATATCCTGTGCTCCGACTAAATCGATCCGCGTTAGGGAATTCCTCGTTGCACGACGATCTTCCACGGCAGTGGAATTCAAAGGAACGCTCGTAGGAGGTTCGAGCTTCGCGAAACAGTATTTACAGGCAAAGAAAACCGTGCTCCCGTCTCCCCCGCGTTAATTCCAGAGACTCCGGGATTCCTCTCTCCCGTAATTGCGTGCCCGTGCATTTCATCAGGCTGCCGGTGCATCGGGAAAATAAATTGCGCCTTTATCCAACGATAGTTTTAATTTCTCGCGAATCATCGCGCCGACAATGCGCGCAATTCGGCGCGAAGCTTTTTAAAGTTCTCCCCGGGGGGGGGGGTGAGGAGGACGGGGCGGGGTGTGAGAAGACGCCCTGGCAGCTGTAAAGTATGAATACTAAGGGCTGTCTGTAATTCACCGGGAGAGGACCGGCATAGCAATCAGCGATTCTCTCGAAAAGGAGGAGGAAACTGGGACGCGGGACATTTAAATTATGCATTCCTCCTGAAGAGACGGAGGTGGGTGGTTCGATGGCGGAAGGGAAACTGGCAAGTTGGGCGAATCGAGCACGAGCTAGAAATCGTGCTTGCATAACGGCGGCTCCGCGAATCGATACACTAGGCCCTGACATGTGAGAACGTTTCAGGTTCAGCCAAAAACTTTCGGACAGGTACACACATACAGGGTGTCCCATTTAAGTCGAGATTGTAAAAAATCTCGAAAGCAGGTGATTTAAAAAATACAAACTGACACACGTCCTTTAGTGTTTCGAGTGGGTAGTCAGATGGCACTATTTTTTTAATGCGTGGGCGTTTTCAAGGTCAGTTTGTCTTTTTTTAATCATAAATCCATATTTTTTTATTTCGGAATCACATTCTCCGCAAAAAAGTGCATAACTTCTGTTGGAAATATTTTTTTGTATAGTCAATAGTTATTGACAAGGGACGGAAAAACAGTTTTTTGCAAAATTCTCGAAAACTATTGACGACAGCGAGAAATGTTTCATACAAAAATTGTAGCTCTAATCGTTAGCTATAAAAAAAAGTTTTATGCGATTTTCCCGTAAGTCCAATAATTTAGGAGTAATTGAGGAAAAACGAAATTTTTTTCGAAAGTTCGCTGTTTCGACGCTGGGACGGCAGTACCAATAAAGTCCGAATTAATCACATTTAACTCGTTAAATATCGAAGTTAGCACAAAGATGCATAGAATCTTTCTTGTAGAGGACATTAATGCCTACAACTTTTACTTGAAGCATTTTCCGAAATTCCGAGAACGTAAAATTTTAAGACAAGATAATTGAAATTTTCAGCTAAATATCTGAAAAAATATTGAACCCNTTTCGAAATTCCGAGAACGTAAAATTTTAAGACAAGATAATTGAAATTTTCAGCTAAATATCTGAAGAAATATTGAACCTACAGAAAAATGTTTCAAACAGAAGTTATGCATTTTTTCAAGTAGAATGTGATTCCGAAGTAAAAAATATGGATTTATGATAAAAAAAAGACAAAATGACCTCGAAAACGCACACGAATTAAAAAATTAGTAGAGCCATCGAAACATTGAAGGACATATATCAGTTTTTTTTTTTTAAATCATCTGTTTTCGAAATTTTTTACAATCTCGACTTAAATAGGACACCCTATATATTCCTGTTTGTTAGGTATTCTTAACTTATGCTATTTATGTATTCCTGTTTGTCACATATTTTCACCGTGTTTCTGTTATTGCAAACTTAGGTTTCCATTGAACTGTTTCAGGGTCTATTTTCGCTCTGTATGAATCGTTGCTTTCGTTGCGAATCGGTTCATCAATATTATTCCTGGTAAAGCCATTGTCGTTCCTCCGGACCTCGGGCTCGATGGCGGATGCGTCCTGTTGGTCGATTATCGGCTAGGTATAACCGAAGCGTGTTTAACTCGTTACCAAATCCTCAAACCCGGTCGCACTAATCCTCCATCGTGCAAACAAGCGTTGGCCAGGAATGACGAGAGGAGAACAAGCTCGAACGATTCCTCCCTTCGTTCTTCAGTTATTCTGCGCGGCTGTTTCTGTTAATTAAGGTAGCTACCCGTAGCTCCGTGGCCTAGCATCGAAATCGTTTCCCTTGTTTCTTCCTCGCTGAATAAATAGCCACTTTCAGTTATCAACATTGTAACTAAAGTATCCCCCTTTCGCAATCTAATTAACTTAATTACTCGATAAACAGAAGTTCAAGGTGTCCGATGTACAACTCCGTCACAATTCCCAGGGTACGTCAAGCGTACACGGTGAATCAATAAGAATAAGTTATAAATGGTTCTCACTCGATTTTATTGAACAGTCACTCGATTTTATTATATGTATAAATTGCGGAATATTTATTAAATTATGTGATAGACGTCAAGGCTCTGTTCTAAGAGGTCAATGTATTTGTAAGCAAACTTGCGTGCAGTTTTCGACTTCAAGGTGTCCGATGTCCGTCACAATTCCCAGGGCATGTCAAGCGTACATGGTGAACCAATAAGAGTAAGTTATAAATAGTTCTTACTCGATTTTATTAAACAGTTTTATACAAATTCCGGAATATTTATTAAATTATTTGATAGACGTGAAGGCTCTGTCCTAAGGGGTCAATGTATTCGTAAGCAAATTCGCGTGTGCAGTTTTCGACTTCCATAACCTGGTTAACGCACTTAACTTTTGAATAATCAAACGAACATTGTTTGAGAGTTACGAAACAGAGTTGGCTGGGGTTGTCCTTTGGGACACGACGCATCGGACGTCCTGCAGGATTTTGTTACGAAAACCGTCCAGGCCTTTTCTCTTCCGGTTTGCGCCCTGTTTTCTTCGCTCGGGTTAACTCGCGTTAACCGTACGTCGGCTAACTCGCCCGGACGGGCNGTTTTCGAAATTTTTTACAATCTCGACTTAAATAGGACACCCTGTATATTCCTGTTTGTTAGGTATTCTTAACGTATGCTATTTATGTATTCCTGTTTGTCACATATTTTCACCGTGTTTCTGTTATTGCAAACTTAGGTTTCCATTGAACTGTTTCAGGGTCTATTTTCGCTCTGTATGAATCGTTGCTTTCGTTGCGAATCGGTTCATCAATATTATTCCTGGTAAAGCCATTGTCGTTCCTCCGGACCTCGGGCTCGATGGCGGATGCGTCCTGTTGGTCGATTATCGGCTAGGTATAACCGAAGCGTGTTTAACTCGTTACCAAATCCTCAAACCCGGTCGCACTAATCCTCCATCGTGCAAACAAGCGTTGGCCAGGAATGACGAGAGGAGAACAAGCTCGAACGATTCCTCCCTTCGTTCTTCAGTTATTCTGCGCGGCTGTTTCTGTTAATTAAGGTAGCTACCCGTAGCTCCGTGGCCTAGCATCGAAATCGTTTCCCTTGTTTCTTCCTCGCTGAATAAATAGCCACTTTCAGTTATCAACATTGTAACTAAAGTATCCCCCTTTCGCAATCTAATTAACTTAATTACTCGATAAACAGAAGTTCAAGGTGTCCGATGTACAACTCCGTCACAATTCCCAGGGTACGTCAAGCGTACACGGTGAATCAATAAGAATAAGTTATAAATGGTTCTCACTCGATTTTATTGAACAGTCACTCGATTTTATTATATGTATAAATTGCGGAATATTTATTAAATTATGTGATAGACGTCAAGGCTCTGTTCTAAGAGGTCAATGTATTTGTAAGCAAACTTGCGTGCAGTTTTCGACTTCAAGGTGTCCGATGTCCGTCACAATTCCCAGGGCATGTCAAGCGTACATGGTGAACCAATAAGAGTAAGTTATAAATAGTTCTTACTCGATTTTATTAAACAGTTTTATACAAATTCCGGAATATTTATTAAATTATTTGATAGACGTGAAGGCTCTGTCCTAAGGGGTCAATGTATTCGTAAGCAAATTCGCGTGTGCAGTTTTCGACTTCCATAACCTGGTTAACGCACTTAACTTTTGAATAATCAAACGAACATTGTTTGAGAGTTACGAAACAGAGTTGGCTGGGGTTGTCCTTTGGGACACGACGCATCGGACGTCCTGCAGGATTTTGTTACGAAAACCGTCCAGGCCTTTTCTCTTCCGGTTTGCGCCCTGTTTTCTTCGCTCGGGTTAACTCGCGTTAACCGTACGTCGGCTAACTCGCCCGGACGGGCCGCCCCCGTCGAAATCTCCGTTGCTTTAATCGCCGGAATTACCGCGTTCGAAACTTGCCGGAAGTTCGATGATACAATTTAGTGGGCTAAGTGGATCGTGGCATGCTCCGGGCACGCCACTTTTCCTCCGACGATTTTCGCTCGCGACATTTGACCGTACACTCGGCTTCGCCCGGGATAAGAAGCGTGTATTTGCGAACTGCGATGGAAACAAGGAGCCGGGGAAAGAAAATGAGCCTGTCAATTTCAGGTGGGAATAATCGGAATTATACGGAATGATTATTAGTTTCAGCGATTCGATTATGGTTCTGATCGGCTGCGGACAGTCCAATCCGTTAACCGAAATCCATTTTAGCTAGCAGTAGGTACTACGCATCACGCGCGCATTGAGGGAAGTAGGTTGTCGGCGAAGTTTAGATTACGTCGAACTTGCACCACGAGTTACGCGTTAATTCGGCGATTAACAATAACCAGCGCTCATTGCCAAGTGACAAGTTCCAAAGTGAAACGTTCTTGACGATCCCTGTTATTATTCACGGTTAAACTGCAGAATTCTGTATGAAATATAAAACGTTTCATCAATTCAGGAATTGGACCCGCGATAGATATAAAATCGACGGTTTATCGATAATCATATGAATTATCGAGCTGCGAATGGCGCTGCCAACCGTTTTGGCATTCCCGTTCTTTACTTTCAAATCGTGTTCGATCCAGATGGAAATGACGAGAAGCTCGTTCGTGCGCGAATAATACAAAGGGACGGGGGGAGGCTCGGCGTGGGTCGAATTTTTTTTTTTTTGAAAAATCGTAATAACGCGGTGTCTGTTTTATATTCCTCGCGACCCCGAAAGACGCGTTTCCATACCACGAGATTCGTTCCGGCTCGTTTCGAGAGCGCGCGGGTGCCGGTCCCTCGCTCGGACGACAGTTTAATACGCATCAAATGGCAGAGACGCGCGGAATCGGAAAAAAATGGACGAGATTCCCCCTACGGTGTATAAACCGAATGGCGCGTGGTACGTGGTCACGCGAATTTTGATTCGATCCACGATCGAGACCGGGTGACGCGCGTGAGCCACGAGCCGCCGTCTCGGCCCCATCTAATGGAGACATTTCTCGGTACGAGACCTGATTTACAATTCGATCGGACTTAGCAATAAGTTTCGCCAACGGGTATTACCTGTCAGGTGTGTCAGCGGGCCGATTGGCTCCTCGTTCTATCGGTATTTTGTCGTTTGATCGATCGTACGTAACGCGCGCCGCCAGAAACTCGCGACGGCTTCAGGGGCTTAACTTATATCGACGACTCGGTGCCCCGACTTCCGTATTAGCCGGAGTTTCGCTAAGACCCGGTAGACGAAAATTTACTTCGTTAGGAATTCGATATCGTCGAATTTTAAAACAATTTAAATCGGTCGATTACCGTGTCCCGCGTTAATTGCCGCGGCACAATTGAACCGGCCTCGTTTATTATTCATCTCGACCGTTATCATTATCTACCGCTCGTTACGCGGCCCGCCGGTATTATTTACAAATTTCCATTTACCGCGTTAACGTTAATACCTCGAAATCTACGTGACGAATCTCGATGCGTATCCTTCGAACGGTCCGACGAGCGCGCACGATGGAAAACGAAATGCCCATTCCCTTTTCGATTTCCCCTTTACGTCCGACCGTTCGCGGACCGACGAATCAACCATTGGATTAGCTCGTTCGATTCGGCTAAAACTCGTTCCGGGACACGAAAATGAAAATCATCTCGCTAATTTAATTAGCCGGCCGAAATAAACGCGCGTCCCTCCAAATTGGACGGCTTTTATCCGGGACGTTTCCACGAGGAAAAACGGCCGATCGATCCTCTTTCCGCGAAATTAATTCAGAATTAACATTGACCTCTCCCGACTTTCGATCAGCGGTTGTGGTCGTGGTCATGGTCGTGGCAGGGCCACGCCGCGATACAGAAACAGCTTGGTTACAGTACTAACAGCAACCGTCGTCGTTGTACCGTGTCACGTGCACATACCGCACGTGGCTGGCGAGTTGTCAGTTCTGCGTTTGACAGCGTACACGTGCTAGCCTTTCTCACGGATGTCAACCAACCCGAACGACGTTCGCACAGTCGGCTTCTCTATTAGCGATTCGCGGAGTTCTTCAGAACATTGAGATTCAGCGCGGACCCGACGTCGGCACAAGTTTCTCAGAACGTGATCGTTAATGAAATCGATTAAGGCAGGTATTGTACAACTTTCATCATGGAAATGTCATAGCTACGTTAGAACAACAACGATAACGTTCTCCTTATTTATGTAGACAGACGAAAGGGAAATGTAATAGTAATATTCGATTTCCCGAGGGGCGAGGCGGTCGGTTTTGGGAATAACAGCTCCCGTTTCCGGAAGGTTAGAAAATTTTCGTTACGGAGAGAGAAAATGAGAATTTTGGCGAAGTGTCGCGGGGCCCTAGTGATAAATCCTGGTGAAAGATGACCCCTGGTAACTCTTGGGACGAGGATTTCCTGACACGCGAACCCCTAGCTACCCTGGAAGGGACAGAGCCACCGGTGGAGGGGGTGGGTTTTGACTCTCTGCCAAGAGCCAGCATCCTGGCATCGCACGCACCGGGATTAAGCGACGTACAGGTCCAGACTACGTCAGGATTTATGATTGAAGCTCCGCTCGACCGCGGAAAATGGAAGAGGGGAGAGGGAACGCCGGAGGAACTCGTAAAATTTGGCATCTGGCGCGGGCTTCTGCCTCTGTTCGTGTACCTACTTCTTTCGCTCCGGTAGGCTCGGAATAGATTCCCGTTGGAACGGGTTACCATCCTTCCTCCCGCTTTTACGATTGGGAATCGGAGTTCCGGTGTTCCGCGCTGTCTGAAGTCAAGTGGTCCTGGACGAACGTCTTTATAGACTTCCCCCTTCGCGTTCTCCTTTTCATTCCCTGCTACCGAGGGCGCCCCCTCCCCTCTCGCGTGCCAGCCTTCGTCGAATTAACATGCGCTCGATCGTTTTTTTCCTGCACCTTCCGTTTACTTGCCGTAAAAACTTTGTGAAATAATCACACGGACTCGAGCCTCGTCCTCTCTCGTTTTACAGCGTCGGCTCGAATCGAGCCACGAGTTTTACCACTCTCAATCCCATCGATACTACGAAAGCGACTTAAGGAGGCTCTGCTCGAGTACCGGTACCTTGTAAATTGTGGCGGCGCATAATGGTCGGAGCCACGGCTCTTACCGAGCGGATCCCGAATCGCGTTAGAACTGTCCGTTTTACCACGGCCAGCCGCGGTACATCGCGACCTACGGTTATTCTCGTAATGCGGGCTAAGGCGACTCGTCGTGCGATTGGAGGTCGGAGGTCCAACCGCTCGATCTCGAGGCAGATTATACTGCAACGTGACTGATCATCCGATCGATCGATCAGCCACCGTGATTCGTTCGCCTATAATTGTATCGCGAGTCCGGGGAAATTGAACATGGAAAGTTACGAGGTTAAACGTACCTGGCGATCGTTCCGAACGTGGGATATTTGAAAATCCGATATCTCTCCTCCGGCGTAATTATTTTGAAACCCATCGGTTAACGGATGAATCGATAGAAAAAAAAGTCTGCGTTGAATGTGGAGAACTGCAGGAAATAGCGAGTTTAAGACGGAATCAATCACGTCCGAATTCAAGCAGGAAACATTCGGTTAATAGAGCGGTAGCAATTACTATTACGGCCGTTTCATTGCGGTCGACTATCGTTATTATTTAACGAGGTATCCGCAGACAGTCATCGACATTCACGTTCTCCTGTTGGTTCCCAGCCAATAAAATCCTATCGCCGGGAAGATAGCGCGCGATACATTAAAATCGCGGTCGAACCTCCTACGACGCGTCGAATTAGCGGCGTTCGACCGGTCGATAACCGTCGATCTTTGTCGGGGGCGGTTAAATTTCATTTCGGCCGCGACCGACCGATAAGGGGTAATTTATCGAGTTCGTGAAAGGTGCCCGGACGGTGAAATCGATGGCTTACCCAGCAGAATCCGCAGACACTCTCTTATTTACTCTTCCGACCGCTTACAAATATTCCTGCATAATTGCGTCTCGCGTGCGCAAAACGACTCGAATCTCGCGAATTATTTAAAGAATTTTTTCATCGCGCCGGTTGTTTAGTTGATTCCCGGCCAAATAACTTCGACCTTTGACGTCCGGTGGCTCGATTATGGCATTAAGCGCGACTTCTGTCCGTCGTCACGCGACTCAGAAAAACAGAACTCGGTTTCGTTTCTGTAGTCGCGGGGAGCATCGGCGTATACGCGAGACAGCCAGAAACTCCTTCGGCAAGCCGAGCACGGCTTCCTGGGAAATGGCCCGTGAGTATTCCCCTTGTCTGCGCACGTACTCGCGAGCGAATCGACCGCAAGTACACGTCTCGTGTCTTGCCACATCGTCGAGCACACGAACCAGTGATATAATACGCTGGATGATCTATTCCCTAGCTGCGCGAGATTAAATAAGTTCGGCCAAGATAAGCATTTATCAATCGAGCTAGCAAAACGTTCTGAATACGAAAAGAGACGATCTCATAATTGAGCGAGATTAAATAAATGTCGGGGTACGCTTGTTATCAATTGAACTTCCGGATTGTTTGAAATTATATCAATAACAGATTCTGAGTCGAGATTGCGAGGAAGATTCGGCGGGAAGATCCCTGCAGACATAAGGAAATAGTTCCTTAACAATTCCAAGAGTTGAAAGTTCGACGGCGGCGGCGGCGGCGGGGGCGGGAGCACGGCCGGGGTGAATTCCGCAATTTCGGAGGCTGGTAAGCCGCGAAAGGTGGCGGAGTTCTCCTCGAGACAGTTACAGTGGAAGAATCAAGTTGCCGGAGTGGCCGGCACAAAGAGTGCGCCCGTGGATCTCGAGAGGTCTGCCTAAGAAGTCCCTCTCGATTCGAGAGAGGCGATTCCCGTGAAAAGGTAGAGCGGATAAAGAGTAACGCCGTTTCCGATGAGTACTATCTAATATTTCCACTCCTCGTTCACTCATCGATTAAATCCTTTTCTTTACCGTCCGTGTACAATCGTTTACAAGCAATCACGTTGATCATTATAATAATTGATTTCTGTGGCGGTAGTAGACGTCTGAGTTTCTGGTTTCACGCTGCTCATGCGGCGGCAATATGCTCCCGCTGCGAACCTCGTTTATTTGCTTTATTCCTCGTTTTTCCCGTCTGTTTTCTTGCGCACGCGGGTCAGTCGTTTCCGTCACCGACGGGCACCCAAGGCGCAGTGTTCCGCACGTGTACGCGTACCCACACAGCTCTCTTCGGTGTACGTGATTCATTCTGGCATTCCTCTCCCCCTATCGCGTTCCTCAACCGTGTCTCTGCCGATGTATGCAAATCCTGTCTGCAAACTTGCTAAGTGCATGCGCAAGTGTATTAGGGGGGACGATAAATTCTGGATCGGGTCAAGGAAGTGTTGCGGAACTATCGGCAAGTTCCCGCGAAATCGAGTCCCCCCCTCCGCCTCCGAATTTCCGCCGAGTTTTATCGACGCGAGGGCAACGATATTTTCCAGTATTTACCGACATTCTCGTACCTGGTCGCGACACGATTTGGAAACCGATTCCCCGACGATTACGACCTCTCGTGAAACAAGAATCCTCGCTAACGTTCGTTCGATTCGTAAACAGGTCGGACGAGTTTGCGAGAAACCGCACCATCCGTACCTTTTGCGCTATTATGCTCGGTCGACGATCTTTAAAAGTATGTACACTCCCGTCCATAAGTCACCGGACAGATGACGAAGACGACGATCGAATGGATCATAAAGAAGACGGTCTTTAATTAAATTCAGTTGAGGTACGAGGTAATGTAGGAGTCAGTGACTTCGAATGTTGCAAGGTTTTATCAATGATTTTCTCTCGGGTGCTGCAGTAACTTTTAAACGAGAGTGTATACGGCAGAAGTTTCCGGCTTTCATTGATACGGCGCGGATACGGTCCAGTTTTCGAACGGGGCCACTGCCTTTTTATACGACTGCGCCATCGATATCCGAAGCTGTAAAGTCGATGGGCGCGACGGCCGTTCTCAAACTTTCCCCGCAACTTTCGTTGCACCGATCCGCGAAATAAAGAAACGGCCGAGTATTTACATAAAGATAAACGCGCCGGGTTAACACGGTGAATCGTGGAAAGTAATTTGCCGCGGTTAGCGGGAAATCCGATTTCCATTTAATGCGAGACGAAAATCCCGGACTCGAAACCAACGGACAATTAATGCGTTCCGCGGGCACTCGAAGAGGAAGAGGAGGATCGTTAAAGCGTGAAGCTTTCGCCCCCGGGAGGCACGCAACAGTAAATTTGCATCCATTTCGAGATACATGTCGGCCCGTGAAAGGGGCGACGCGAGGGGCGCGGGGGCGGCTAGCGCGCGAAACCTCCCGTCTTTTAAGGGTGGAGACTACTCTACGGGGAATTGAGTAGAAAAGAGGGAGCGCTTAATCGGCTTTAATTGCAAACATCGCGGCGTTTCACGATTCCCGCGAGCATTTCACAGTTTTGAATCGTCCCGTCGTATACCCGCCGCCCCCGTGTCTTCCTCCTTTTTGTGCCCGTTCGACAGCCGCGAGACGTCTACCTGTCTCGGCTTTCTTTTTCCCCGTCGCCTCGCCAGTCTGCAGAGCTATATGTCGCGTTCACGCCCGGCGAACCGCCGACATTAATTTATTCCTCGTGGATAAAATTAAATCAGCGAACGTCGATCGAAATGATTCTTCGTGGGAAAAAAAGGAAATTCGATTCCTGGTTCCGCGGTGCTTGTAAAAGCGAAACTCGGGTTCCGGTTGATTCGGTCGCTTGTTACCGAACCTCGAAACGGAATCCGTTGAATAGAAAGTTATTCGCCCCGAATATCTCGAGGAGAAGCTCTTACAATTAGAGCGGGCCGAGACGCGGCTCGTTTTATTCGCCCCCTCGAATATTATATTCAAATTCTTCGCGAGATCAGATGCGAGGCATCGGAAGTTTCCGGGAGAGAATCGAATTCGCATGAACGGTAACAAAAACGTGGGGGCTGTTGCCGTTTTCGTTGGTCGCGGCCCGAGACGCAGCCGGGAGCCCGGCAGTAGTCAGGGATGACTCTGGAAGAAAGGGGGAGAAGAATATAAGGGGCGGAAGAACAAGACGGCATTCCACCTCTGCCCCTCCTGGGGGAAATCACATGCTTCCAGGTTTTATGAGTACTCCCACTTCGTCGGCGACCCACGGGAAAGACCTCTCCCCTATCTCGAATAACCCGAACCACCTTGCTTCGCCCCTCGCGTTTTTCTTCCCTCCTCCCCCTCCTCCGCCTTTCGTTGGTCCCCCGCGAGTACGAATGCTCGATCTTTTTGTCTCGCCGGATTATGCCCGCGATGCGCTTCGATGTTTAAGAGTACTCGCGGCTCTAAAATCCGGAGAGGAGAACTGGCGTCCGCGAGGCTCATGTCCTCCGGGCGACGTTTTATGCAAAAGGACGCTGACACTCGTCAACAACTGTTACACCGAGGGGAGCCGACCGATATATGCAAATTAAAAATTCTTCCGCCTCGGAGACGGTATTAATAATTCGTGGGCGCGCGCAGCCCGCGTTGCCGGGAGATAAATTTTGCACAGATTTTTTAGCCGAGCTACGGAAAATCTTGTCCACGCAGCTGGGTCCCCGTTGCGCCGTCAGCTACATTACATAAACCCGGGCCAGAGCTAATAACTCGACGAGCTTAACACGCCGGTGATTAACGCGGCGATTAATCAGCCCCCGGCGATCGCCTATACGTAATCGCGTCACATTTGATTAAAAAACAAATTCTCTATCGCGTACAAAAAATTATTAAGGGCGGGAAATAAATGTTTCACGTGAAATCTGCCAGGGAGGACAAAGATTGGCGTAGGTGAAAAGATCGGGGTGTAAAAAATTTTGCAAGGAACGCGGAGCGTGTCCAGATACCGTGAAGACAGCCGGGGGGAGAAATGGAGACGAAGGACCGGCTACGAGACGTGGCGGCATACCCACGTATACCTACTCCGTCTCCGAAGGAACGTACGGACGCGAGAGAATATCGATTGACTACCTCCGATGNGCGAGACAGCCAGAAACTCCTTCGGCAAGCCGAGCACGGCTTCCTGGGAAATGGCCCGTGAGTATTCCCCTTGTCTGCGCACGTACTCGCGAGCGAATCGACCGCAAGTACACGTCTCGTGTCTTGCCACATCGTCGAGCACACGAACCAGTGATATAATACGCTGGATGATCTATTCCCTAGCTGCGCGAGATTAAATAAGTTCGGCCAAGATAAGCATTTATCAATCGAGCTAGCAAAACGTTCTGAATACGAAAAGAGACGATCTCATAATTGAGCGAGATTAAATAAATGTCGGGGTACGCTTGTTATCAATTGAACTTCCGGATTGTTTGAAATTATATCAATAACAGATTCTGAGTCGAGATTGCGAGGAAGATTCGGCGGGAAGATCCCTGCAGACATAAGGAAATAGTTCCTTAACAATTCCAAGAGTTGAAAGTTCGACGGCGGCGGCGGCGGCGGGGGCGGGAGCACGGCCGGGGTGAATTCCGCAATTTCGGAGGCTGGTAAGCCGCGAAAGGTGGCGGAGTTCTCCTCGAGACAGTTACAGTGGAAGAATCAAGTTGCCGGAGTGGCCGGCACAAAGAGTGCGCCCGTGGATCTCGAGAGGTCTGCCTAAGAAGTCCCTCTCGATTCGAGAGAGGCGATTCCCGTGAAAAGGTAGAGCGGATAAAGAGTAACGCCGTTTCCGATGAGTACTATCTAATATTTCCACTCCTCGTTCACTCATCGATTAAATCCTTTTCTTTACCGTCCGTGTACAATCGTTTACAAGCAATCACGTTGATCATTATAATAATTGATTTCTGTGGCGGTAGTAGACGTCTGAGTTTCTGGTTTCACGCTGCTCATGCGGCGGCAATATGCTCCCGCTGCGAACCTCGTTTATTTGCTTTATTCCTCGTTTTTCCCGTCTGTTTTCTTGCGCACGCGGGTCAGTCGTTTCCGTCACCGACGGGCACCCAAGGCGCAGTGTTCCGCACGTGTACGCGTACCCACACAGCTCTCTTCGGTGTACGTGATTCATTCTGGCATTCCTCTCCCCCTATCGCGTTCCTCAACCGTGTCTCTGCCGATGTATGCAAATCCTGTCTGCAAACTTGCTAAGTGCATGCGCAAGTGTATTAGGGGGGACGATAAATTCTGGATCGGGTCAAGGAAGTGTTGCGGAACTATCGGCAAGTTCCCGCGAAATCGAGTCCCCCCCTCCGCCTCCGAATTTCCGCCGAGTTTTATCGACGCGAGGGCAACGATATTTTCCAGTATTTACCGACATTCTCGTACCTGGTCGCGACACGATTTGGAAACCGATTCCCCGACGATTACGACCTCTCGTGAAACAAGAATCCTCGCTAACGTTCGTTCGATTCGTAAACAGGTCGGACGAGTTTGCGAGAAACCGCACCATCCGTACCTTTTGCGCTATTATGCTCGGTCGACGATCTTTAAAAGTATGTACACTCCCGTCCATAAGTCACCGGACAGATGACGAAGACGACGATCGAATGGATCATAAAGAAGACGGTCTTTAATTAAATTCAGTTGAGGTACGAGGTAATGTAGGAGTCAGTGACTTCGAATGTTGCAAGGTTTTATCAATGATTTTCTCTCGGGTGCTGCAGTAACTTTTAAACGAGAGTGTATACGGCAGAAGTTTCCGGCTTTCATTGATACGGCGCGGATACGGTCCAGTTTTCGAACGGGGCCACTGCCTTTTTATACGACTGCGCCATCGATATCCGAAGCTGTAAAGTCGATGGGCGCGACGGCCGTTCTCAAACTTTCCCCGCAACTTTCGTTGCACCGATCCGCGAAATAAAGAAACGGCCGAGTATTTACATAAAGATAAACGCGCCGGGTTAACACGGTGAATCGTGGAAAGTAATTTGCCGCGGTTAGCGGGAAATCCGATTTCCATTTAATGCGAGACGAAAATCCCGGACTCGAAACCAACGGACAATTAATGCGTTCCGCGGGCACTCGAAGAGGAAGAGGAGGATCGTTAAAGCGTGAAGCTTTCGCCCCCGGGAGGCACGCAACAGTAAATTTGCATCCATTTCGAGATACATGTCGGCCCGTGAAAGGGGCGACGCGAGGGGCGCGGGGGCGGCTAGCGCGCGAAACCTCCCGTCTTTTAAGGGTGGAGACTACTCTACGGGGAATTGAGTAGAAAAGAGGGAGCGCTTAATCGGCTTTAATTGCAAACATCGCGGCGTTTCACGATTCCCGCGAGCATTTCACAGTTTTGAATCGTCCCGTCGTATACCCGCCGCCCCCGTGTCTTCCTCCTTTTTGTGCCCGTTCGACAGCCGCGAGACGTCTACCTGTCTCGGCTTTCTTTTTCCCCGTCGCCTCGCCAGTCTGCAGAGCTATATGTCGCGTTCACGCCCGGCGAACCGCCGACATTAATTTATTCCTCGTGGATAAAATTAAATCAGCGAACGTCGATCGAAATGATTCTTCGTGGGAAAAAAAGGAAATTCGATTCCTGGTTCCGCGGTGCTTGTAAAAGCGAAACTCGGGTTCCGGTTGATTCGGTCGCTTGTTACCGAACCTCGAAACGGAATCCGTTGAATAGAAAGTTATTCGCCCCGAATATCTCGAGGAGAAGCTCTTACAATTAGAGCGGGCCGAGACGCGGCTCGTTTTATTCGCCCCCTCGAATATTATATTCAAATTCTTCGCGAGATCAGATGCGAGGCATCGGAAGTTTCCGGGAGAGAATCGAATTCGCATGAACGGTAACAAAAACGTGGGGGCTGTTGCCGTTTTCGTTGGTCGCGGCCCGAGACGCAGCCGGGAGCCCGGCAGTAGTCAGGGATGACTCTGGAAGAAAGGGGGAGAAGAATATAAGGGGCGGAAGAACAAGACGGCATTCCACCTCTGCCCCTCCTGGGGGAAATCACATGCTTCCAGGTTTTATGAGTACTCCCACTTCGTCGGCGACCCACGGGAAAGACCTCTCCCCTATCTCGAATAACCCGAACCACCTTGCTTCGCCCCTCGCGTTTTTCTTCCCTCCTCCCCCTCCTCCGCCTTTCGTTGGTCCCCCGCGAGTACGAATGCTCGATCTTTTTGTCTCGCCGGATTATGCCCGCGATGCGCTTCGATGTTTAAGAGTACTCGCGGCTCTAAAATCCGGAGAGGAGAACTGGCGTCCGCGAGGCTCATGTCCTCCGGGCGACGTTTTATGCAAAAGGACGCTGACACTCGTCAACAACTGTTACACCGAGGGGAGCCGACCGATATATGCAAATTAAAAATTCTTCCGCCTCGGAGACGGTATTAATAATTCGTGGGCGCGCGCAGCCCGCGTTGCCGGGAGATAAATTTTGCACAGATTTTTTAGCCGAGCTACGGAAAATCTTGTCCACGCAGCTGGGTCCCCGTTGCGCCGTCAGCTACATTACATAAACCCGGGCCAGAGCTAATAACTCGACGAGCTTAACACGCCGGTGATTAACGCGGCGATTAATCAGCCCCCGGCGATCGCCTATACGTAATCGCGTCACATTTGATTAAAAAACAAATTCTCTATCGCGTACAAAAAATTATTAAGGGCGGGAAATAAATGTTTCACGTGAAATCTGCCAGGGAGGACAAAGATTGGCGTAGGTGAAAAGATCGGGGTGTAAAAAATTTTGCAAGGAACGCGGAGCGTGTCCAGATACCGTGAAGACAGCCGGGGGGAGAAATGGAGACGAAGGACCGGCTACGAGACGTGGCGGCATACCCACGTATACCTACTCCGTCTCCGAAGGAACGTACGGACGCGAGAGAATATCGATTGACTACCTCCGATGGATAGCGCGAACCCTCCCTCTTATGGGATTCTTCGGCTCGCTCATGCACGCTGGTCGTTCGCACCCTTGCATCACCGTCCCGATATTGTTATTATCACTCCCGCTTCCGCGTTCATTTAATTTACCGAACAAATATTAAGCCTGCATTCATCCGTCATCTGTGAATTATTGAATACGGATAAGAAGCTTCGAATTTTCATGCCGCTCTGCTTTTGTGCATCTCGAAACAGGCGCTGCCTTTCGTTTCCTTTTTACTCGGTGAAAACTTACCCTTAGCCCGTTTGCACTTTTCCTGGGAAATCAGGTAGAACATTTTAACGGCGTTAGCTTCCAATCCCCGGGAGATTTTCCGTTTCGCGTGGCTGGCTCGTCGAAGTTTCCTGATGTCCGTCGAATCCTCTTCGGGAGCGTATGGAAAGGAGGCGGGAGGAAACTCATGCGAAATGGAATGGTGAATCAGCTTTAAAAACATAAAGCTCGGAATGGACGAAGTGATTCGGTGTTCCCGAGTTTAAGGAAACGTAGGCGTCGTATCGACGTGTTCGACTCGGTATTAAGGTAAGACGAAAGGGGACGAGTCACCGGGGCCGGGGACCGTGTCTCGAATCGCTTATGATATTGTTCACCCCGCGCGTTTCACCTTCCTCGCCGCAAAGCCTGTCCCCGGCTCTCTCTACCCGTCCTCCTTCCACGCGCAACGCGATAGGATTATCTCATAAACCGGCTGCCGTCTTTTTTCCTCTTATCGAATAATCAATGTCGGCCGCAGGCACGCAGTTCGCCTGCCTAGCATTCTCAAGCAATCGATGTGTACGATTCTCCAATCACCCTTTTCTCCCGTCTGGAAAATCTTTCCTCGAGATCGTATCGCGACTTTATCAACCATTTTTTATGCGACGTTACTCGCCCCCTCCTCTCTCCTATATTTTTTCCTCGCGCGGATTTTTAATCCCGTTTCACTAATAAGTGAGACGTCCCGGTTTTAATCAGGCCCTTATCGACTGCGAGTCAGCGCCGCGATTTTCTATGCAAGCCCCCGCAGCGTGTAAACTTTGCAAACGTCTCACCCTTATCGCGCTTCACTCTTCTCGCCCTTTCCGTCTCGACTTCGAAAATCGCCGTGTACATAAGTCATGCTCTGCTCGCAAAACTTGCGCGTCACCCCTCCGACGGGCCGCGGAGGGTCGCGATAGACTCCGTTCCGTGATATACGGAGCGTGAGGAATTATTTATAAAGGTTGTTTCGGCTCGAATCAAAGGCTATTCAGGAGGCCCCGGTTTCCTGCAAATGATACGCATTTTTTTCGCTGGAAGGATCCTCTTCGAAAGTTCGACCCCAGGGTTCAACGACTCTTCCACCCTCCGACAGGCTCTGAATACGAATTCGGAATTTTGACGTTCTTGCAGACCGATCGCTACATTTCTTTTTGCAGGCACTTGTATGGAATATTAGTTTTGTCCTTTTATACCTTTTCATGTCAGAATGATTATAGTACAAGTTCGAACAAGTCTTAAATAAGTTAACTCGTGCGTTTAATCCTGAGATATTTACTACGTTGAGTATCGCCCGGTGTAGTAAAACTTGTATACGACCTTTTTTGCAGATAATAGCCGTATCTACAACTTTTATTTGAAAAATGTCTCCAAATTCTGAAAAAGTTTTTTATTTTTCCGGGATCTCAGCCTTCAGATTTAGCGAAATTCTCGTTTTTCCTCAAATACTTCTAAACCGTTGGACTTACGGGAGAGTTCTATAAAACCTAATTTGTAGTCGACAACAAGAACTATAACTTTTGTATAAAACATTTTTCGCTAATGTCAGTAGTTAACGAATAATTTGCAATAAACTGTTTTCTTGTTCTTTGTTAAATACTCGTTGACTATTGACGCCAGCGAAAAGTGTTTCAGACGAAAGTTGTAGCTCTTGTTGTCAGCTACAAATGAGGTGTTATGCAATTTCTCTGTAGATCCAACGGTTTAGGAGAATTTGAGGAATAGCGAAATTTTTTGCTAGAAGTTTGCTGTTTCGACGGTGGAATGGCCGGATTTGGTCAGTACCAATAAAATGCCAATTAATCATGCTTAGCTCGTTAAATATCGTAGTTACAAGAAAAATTCACAGAACCTTTCTTATAGAGAATATTAATACCTATAACTTTTGTATAAAAATTTTTTTGCTAACGTCAACAATTAGTAAGTAAAATTGTTTATTACTGAAACTTTTTCTACGTCCAGACGAAAAATGTTTTGGACAAATGTTGTTCTAATTGTCAGAGTCTCTGAACTGGCCAATTAGTCACATGGTCAAGGATCACAAGATAAAATAATAAATAATTCTCATCTTGTCACGATGTCCGATTTAACGAGATTAATTCGTCAATTCGATAAATGATCTCGTGAAAGAAAAAAAACAATGCATAAGAATTATTTGATTTCTGCAATCGACCGAACGCCGGTTCGTCAGTTTATTTATTCAAGATCCGACAATGATAATAATGCAACGTAAAGATGGACGAGGTCCCCTCGGGACGTCTGCGGTGCTGGTTGGTCGAAGGTCATGTAAATGAAAGTGCACGGTTAACTCGAAAGGGCTGGCTCGTGGCAAAGAGGGAAATGACAGTGGAACGAGACGGGCAGGGGGTTGTAAGTTCGTTGGGAAAATGAAGTTACCGCACCGTGAAAGCAGTGCTTTGCATGAAATCGGCGGAACGCGGGGCAAGAGAAGAGGATACGACAGCGTCTTCCTTGTCCCTGGCCATCGTCGGCGTCGAATAAGTGAATTTTCGCGTGGCCTTAGACTTTTTCAGGAGACACTGGATGCGGCCCAGGCCGACGTTGTCTCCGCTCGTTACTTCCCGCAGATCAGACGGCGCGTCGCGTCGCGCCGCCGCGCCGCCCCCATTTCGACCCTCCGCTCCCTCAGGATCCGATATAAATGTTTCTCGGCTCGACTGTTTGCCCTCTCGATGTTTGTCCTGCCAGTTTACGACTCGGCAAATAAAAATATAAAGGAAATTCGTGAACATCGTGCTCCGGCTAACCTCATAAACGGGCTTGATAAGAATAATAAAAGGAGAGGTTCGCTAATGTTTAAATAGATTTCGATATTTTTTCTCGTCGCGAGTAAAATACCGGAGGAACGTAAGAACTCTCGACGGGAAGGGTGTAATCGACCAGCGACTTTGCATTTTATATTTTCCAATTTGTCGGGGTCGTTCGAGGAGGTGGAAGAACGGGCTTCCTCCTCCTCCGCTTCTCCTTTCGTTTCGCGATAACGGTCGCACCGGGGACGCCAGTTACAGCCGCGAGGAAGAGAAAGCGAGAGTGAACGAGACTCCGGAGGGACCAGCCGGGAAGAGAGTTTGTTAGTAAGTTTTATAGACAATCAGTCGACTCGTTAACCGGTAACTACGAGACCCCTTTCCGGCCGCGTTCCACCGTGTTATTTCCATTCGCCGCCCCCGACTTCTTCGCCAGACGTTAGACAAGCCATTCTCGACCTATTTGACGCGCTCTCCCTGTCCCGCGAGGACCGGCAAACGAACTTTCGTCCAACTCGCCGTCTATGCTAATGCCGGATTACCATAAACAAACAACGGAAAAATTGTATTCGCCGAAAACTCGTCTCGAAAGTGAAATTGAGATTGAAGCTTCCCCGTTTGGCGACTGCTGCTACGCGAACCCTTTCATCGCCGTTTCAATTGATTCCCTTACCGTTCGACAGTTGATGGATTTACCGCGGTAGCAATTAATCCTGATTAAACGATAATACGCCGTCGTGACGACGCAAATTCTTTTTACCGATGTCATCGTTCATTGTTCCGTCTACAATGATTCTCCTTTTTTTTTTTCTTCCTCTCATCTCCTTTCGCCGAGATGAATCACGGGTCTACGGACTGAGAAAAAAAGGCACGGGACCTTAAGAACAATATTCGGCGCAAATGGATACAAACGAGGTGATTGGCCCCGACCAATCCATCACCTCAACTTTTTCCCTTTAGCGCCCTTCGTTCTTGCTTTGGCCCCTCTCCTCTCTCCGTTCTCTCCCGTGGGAGGAAGGATCGCGTGGCCCGAAATATAACGCATCCATCACCCATCCGTATGCAACGTCTTGCCGATAAACAAGCCTCGAATAACGTTGCGAAACCTTTTTCCCTTTTCGTTTCCCTACTCGACCAAAACAATGAAAAAACTGTACATCAGTTTTTTTATTTCTTTCGTTAACAAGCGGCGTATGGACTGGCGACTGGCAAGGAGTAGTGATGAGCATCATCGACTAAAAGCTATCGATTTAGTTGGTAGTAAACAACGATACTTTTAGTCGAGTGATTTTTTTAATTTATTGATTATATCGAACCAACTTCAGGCGGCTGCTTGTATTATTGATAAACTGTAAAAATAGTCATAGATAAACTGTAAAAATAGTAAAAATAGCTTAAGTACTAAATAGTCCAGAGTATGATCCAATTAATTACTAAATAGTCGATAATGGAAACTAAACGGCAACGCCCACCACTAATTTCAGACGACTAAAAATTACCGACTAAATATTCGATACTATGATCCGAGTAATTGCTCGATAGTCGACAGTTGAAATTAATCGATAGTGCCCATCACTAATTTCAACCGACTAAAAACTATCGGCTAAATAGTGGATAGTATGACCCGATTAATTACCAAATAGTCGATAGTATGATCCGATTAATTACTAAATACTCGATAGTGTGATCCGATTAATTACTAAATAGTCGATAGCTGAAATTAATCCATAGTGCCGATCACTAGCAAGTAGGTTTTCGGTCGCAGCGAGGACCGGGTTTTGAATAAATATCCCGGTTTCCATGGGAACGGTGTAAAAGGGCAGGCGGCGTTTTCGACGAAACGGTAACGACTTTACCTGACGGTTAATGGTCGATTTTACACGCGATGCGTGACACCCGTGTCCACGTTTACGCGCTTCCGGTCCTCGCCGGGACGCCACTCGTTTCACTTGCCGCGAAATGGGCCGAAATAAAATTAACGAGGTTGGATTTACGACGTCGTGACCGCTCCTCGATTCAGGAAACGCGAAAACAACGAGAAGTCGCAGTTTCCGCGACAGATTTTCGCGTGCATCAAAATGATTTGTTTCAATCGTTTTCCTTGGTGCAAAAAATTGATGCACCGGCCTCGTGCCGAATTCTCGTATTTTGACGAATGGTTTCGCAGTGATTCGAAACGCAGGATCGAGCTGTATCAATTGAATCACCAATACTCGATAGCATATCCTGCGGCTTAGCTGGCCGCGGTTGGAAACCTTGCTGGAGGAAGGCTCGGTCCACTCGAGCCGGATTAGAGCTCCTCGAACGGATCCCGGAAACGCGATACAGATAACCGTATCGAAACAAGAAAACGCGTGCGTTGATTACAACCCCGTCAAGGCTATACCCACGCCCGTTTACGGTCCGGTGTATGAAATTACATTAAGGATGAACAGTGGTAAAGGAGTAATTCGAGATTCCGTTCAGCAGATTCCAGCAGCTCAAAAAGAAATTCAATCCCCTCCGTTGAACAGTTTTTCCTCGGTCTGCCGGCGTGTTTCGCTATTAAAAAATAGGAGCTCGTTACGAATCCAACAGCGGAACATTTCATTTCGCTCTTCCCTCGGCGGCGCGCGGCGCGCGGCGGCGGCGTTACCCTTATCTTTATTAACGCGGATCATCCCCTGGGATTCTCTTTCCTCGCGGATTCTTTCAGTCCCACCTCCTTGTTTCCTCCTCGTAATACCTACTTGCAAAAAAGAATGAAAAAATAACGGAGAGAGAATTGAGGAACGCACAAAGAGTTGCGCCGCTTTTAGCAACGTCCGACAAATTCCACGCGAGCTCACCGTACGACGACGACGACGACGGCGGCGGCGGCGGCGACGTCGCTTTGTATTTNCCCCTCCGTTGAACAGTTTTTCCTCGGTCTGCCGGCGTGTTTCGCTATTAAAAAATAGGAGCTCGTTACGAATCCAACAGCGGAACATTTCATTTCGCTCTTCCCTCGGCGGCGCGCGGCGCGCGGCGGCGGCGTTACCCTTATCTTTATTAACGCGGATCATCCCCTGGGATTCTCTTTCCTCGCGGATTCTTTCAGTCCCACCTCCTTGTTTCCTCCTCGTAATACCTACTTGCAAAAAAGAATGAAAAAATAACGGAGAGAGAATTGAGGAACGCACAAAGAGTTGCGCCGCTTTTAGCAACGTCCGACAAATTCCACGCGAGCTCACCGTACGACGACGGCGGCGGCGGCGGCGACGTCGCTTTGTATTGAAATGCACGCGGTAATAAAAGGCGCGTCCGCGCATCGGCCCGGCTTTTTCCGGTTTTCCGGACGGCTCAAGTTAATAGAGTGGTTTTTATTTTCCGCGGACACTGGCCCGGTTCCCAGGCACCCTATTATTTCGCGTCCCCTCGATTTACTTTGGCAAATTCAATTCGCGTAAACGTTTGCGAACCTATCGGGCGCACGGGCCCGAATTCATTTTAATTAATAAAAACAAACGAATCGGAAGTTCGACGATACAGTGCCCCTCGGCTAATGGAATTTTTAAGCAAACGCAAATTTCTCGCCGCAATGACCAGCGTGTAACGCGAATTTTGGAGCAAACACCGTTGTAAATTAGACCCAGTATTTGCTCTGTCCATCCAGTGCTCGGGCTCGAGAACAATGAGCGAGTACAGACTTACGCTGCGCTTTCTTCGTGTCATTTCGGTCCAACGAGTCGCGATACATTTTTCTCGCTGATTAACCGTCCTGCCAGTGTAAAATTTCGAGCCGAACAAGTCCCGTTAAAAAATTACATTTCCTCCGCCGACGGAGCGACCGTCGAAATTTTACATGCCCGGGGAACGAAGACAAAGTTTGTACGCGCTCGTAGAAGAATTTCGTGTAACAAAAAATATAAACGGCGACACGAGGCACCGCGAGTTCTGTCAATTGAAACGGTGAAAAGCGTCGAATTTTTGGGGAATTTGCGATTCTGTGAAATCGTTTAAAAGACGTTGCGAAGAAGTTTCGCGTATTCCGCGGGGGAACTCGGGAACTCGGTAATTTTATTCCCTCCTCTCTTTCGGCCTATTTTTTCCTTTACGTTCGCCGACGCAAAGAAAGTGGAACGGGCCGCATTATCGACGTTTTGTACTTAAACCCTCGCGATTCCCCGGGAAATTCTCGAGACGGTGAAATCTACGGACGGAGTTGTAGCAATCGCGACGAAGTTTCCAAGACAATGGAATCCGGGGCGTGCCGATCGACCACGTCGCCGAACAATATGTTGGCGGCCTCTGCGAATCAGTTCGAAAACTGGGTTAAGAGATAAAATTTTCTGGAACGAACAACCAATAACGCACGCAAGTACTACAGTTTTGGAGACATATACATACATATACATAACATACATATGTGTGTTTAAGTATATTGGAAGTTGAGTTTATACGTCCGAGCAAATAGTTAGCGGAATTACGAGACGAGTAGAGCGAGTCCAATTTCGCTGGATAAACTGGACCGTTGAGGAACGCAGACCCGAGGAATGTGTTTGAACGTCTGAACTAACTTCAAGAGGAGTCGGATGAATTTATTACGAGATTTGACAAAGCAACAATTTTTCGAGGAGTTCGAGGCAGCAGGGGTGAACGATGATTCTCCCGGCGTGATCGTTAAGGGCGGCAAGAGGGGCGATTAAACGCGCGTGAACGTCCTCCCGCTTCCTCGTTCGTCTCGGCAAACAGGGCCACTGGAAAACGGTAAACACGTCGAAGAAGCACGATTCTGGGAAATTGAAAAATCGCGAGAGAGTGGCCAAGAAGATGCGAGTCGACTACCGAAACGAATTCACCGACCGTTCGGCTGCTCTTCGAAAAGCTCTTCCAATTTCCGTGTACATACATATCATCCAGTGAGCGCGCGGCCGGCCGGCCAGAGGAGCTCCGAGCGAGATGGCCCGGAAATAACGCGGCCAATCACATATAAGAGTCCGTCTTCTTGGCTGGGAACCGATAGAAAGAGAAAGAACGGAGCGCAGGTCCTCGAGCAAAGCCGACTTCCTCTCCGGCATTACTTTCCTTCTTTTCCCCTGTGATTCGATCTCGCTGGGAGCTGACCGACAAATCGGCTTTTCCCGCGTGCCGCGCATTCGGACGTCCGTGAACCCGCCTTTAAGCGCGAAACTCTCGCCCAATTACGATTGATGCGATTACCCGGGAACCAGTTACAGAAGCGATCCTTAATTACATACATTCATGCTTGATTGCCGGAGAGAACTCCCGCGCAACTTTCCCTCAAACATACACCGCCGCTCCGCCAAGTCTTGGCATACATTACAGAGAACTACGATTTAACATAATCTTTTAATTAAGATGATTGATATTTGCGGACCGTTTGTCAGGCTTTCGATATGCGACGAACAAACGCGTGTTAAAACTTGTTAAAGGGAGCGCGCGAGGGAATTAAAACTTTGTTCGGGACTAAGTTCCCCGATCGGCGTCGCCAACTCTTTTCGCGAAGGAGCGTGTACTTGCTATCAAGCGGGAAGAGGAGGTGTAACCGACACGCGTCGCCGTCGGTTGACAAATGGCCGACGATTATTGGCGACGATCGAGACGCGCGAAATTATTACGGGCTGACAAATTATTCGAGGATGACGCGTCGCCGCCGCCGCCTCGTTCGACGCCACGACAATCGTCTCGTCAATCGATCCGACGTGAATAAATCTCGAACCGGGGACAACGTCGTCGTTCCTCGGGAATTTAATTCGAGCGGAATGCCGCGGGACCGACGGCATTATTTGGAAAATATTCTATCTTTATCAATCAACGTTGAATCCGGTTTACAAGCCGCGAGTCAATTGTCAGGACTATTAGTGCTATTGAAAAAAAAAAATAGCGCGGCCGTCCGACAACGCATTAGCTCGTCTCGTCGGTTTCTTGGCTCCGCGTTGACGCGTGTCACTGTCTCTCGTCGCATTATATTTAGAGGAGCGGGCCGCGGCGGGCTCCTGTCGATGAACCGGTAGAAACCGATCGTTAATTCACCGTCCATGCCGAAAATACATACGAGTTCTGAGCGATATTACACACGGATCGGCGGAATCCATTTCGTTCGATGAATATTTTAATCCGGCGCGGTGTGTATCGGACGGGAACGGGGTAATACGATTTTGACGACCGAACCGCAAGAAACGGAGCGTGATTCGGACGCGTGCATCATAGGATTCCGGCCTCATACCATACGTATGGAATAAAAATTTTACACCGGTGTAACCAATGGAATACCAATCACGAGCTTTAATCCCGATCCGCGCGCGGCGCGGTATTAGTACATATTTGTTGCCGCGATAAGCAAGCGGCGAATGTTGCTTGCATAAAACTCAAAGCGGGAGTTCCAATCTCTCTTGTATAAAAATTGTTGACTTCCGCGTCTGCGATTTTATTTGATCGTCGACTGGGTAATATCTGGCGAACTTTTCCCTCGGGGATCTTCGAGGGGGAAAAAATAGAAAGCTTTTAGCCGAGCGTCCATCATTAATTCAAGGACGCGTCAGCTGAACTCAATTTTCGACGAACGACGGCCGACCCGGTTAAAATTCAATATTTTCAAATCGTCGCCGCTTCCTCGACGTGAGAGAACAATTATTATAACGACGTCTCGGCGTTAAATAACGTCAATGAGAACAATCGTGGAGCCTCTCTTGCATATCTCGAGAGACGTTCATTTAGCTGGTCGAGGCGCCTCGGATTCCGCGGTATCACGACCGGTAGGCGGTCGTGAGCTCGTGCTGACAGACGGACGCGACGATTAGAGACAGCGCCGGTCGGGACGCTGACACCCAGCGGGTGGAACAGAGAAGAAAGAGGAGACCGACGTGCGCGAGAGATAACCCGTTCTTCCGAGAATCCTGATCTCCCGGCCAGTCAGGATTCGCGCCGGACGGATTTAAGGTAATCCGTGCCTCCCGTGCCTTTGTTCCCCGCGTTGAAAACGCGTCAGATACAAAGAGAAATATCCCGGGTGATTATTCTTGAAACGCTTCGCGCCAAATCCGCCGGTGTCCATTCTGTGCGTGTACCCATGAAAACTGCGATGGCAAAAATCTCAGCGAAATTAATCGCGAGCTTGCAAGCTCGTACTCCTGATTTTCGCTTTAATCAAATAGTCGCCCGAGTCGAAAAAGTAATTATGGTTTGGAACCTATTTATCCTACTGAAGGATATGGAGGTCGAAGTCATATTTTGAGCATAGGAATAAATAAAGAATAAATAGGAAAAAATAAGAGTAAATTTAACTCTAATTTGAACCTATATCTAGTCATTATGTCGGCTTATAAAGAATAGAGATCTAAAATAGTGTTTATAAAATATAATTTAGTCCCTCAAGTCTTACTTCAAGAGTTTAGGAAAAGATTCTGTAGGTTTATACTCATATTTATGAAACCTAACATACTGTCCTCAAAAGTCCATTGGCTCGCAACACTTGAGGACATGTGCACTCAGAGGCCCACGATACCTACGTTTTTTTGGCTCATATTGTAGATCAAGAATCTCTTTTACGTTCACCCAATTTATGACGAAATTATTATTATTTTTCTTTAACAACAATAAACAAATAACACAAACATTCGCTTTGTTACTGTATAAAAAAAATGCTATTGTGATATTAGATCGTTTTAAAGCCTTTTTTTAAATTTATAACAGGAAGTATAAGAATAAGCAGAATAATTCATTTCAGATGCATATCAGATTCAAATGCGCATAGTTTGTAAAATAATTTTATATAACACAGTAAATATTTCAGAGGATCCTAAAAAAATCTTATAAACCCTATAAATAAATCTTGCTTTTACAACTAAATTATAATTACTTTCGTAAACGATCTGAAAGTTCTTAAGGCCTAAAATATAATTTGAGATTTTTGTAGGAACTTATGGGTTCTGACTAGAGTTATATCAAATATTAAGTTCTCAGATAACTCTACCAGTTCTACTTTTTAGATCTAATAGATNGTAGGTTTATACTCATATTTATGAAACCTAACATACTGTCCTCAAAAGTCTATTGACTGACAACACTTGAGGACATGTGCACTCAGAGGCCCGTGATACCTACGTTTTTTTGACTCATATTGTAGATCAAGAATCTCTTTTACGTTCACCCAATTTATGGCGAAATTATTATTATTTTTCTTTAACAACAATAAACAAATAACACAAACATTCGCTTTGTTACTGTATAAAAGAATGCTATTGTGTAAATTAGATTTTAAAGCCTTTTTTTAAATTTGTAACAAGAAGTATAAGAATAAGCAGAATAATTCATTTCAGATGCATATCAGATTCAAATGCGCATAGTTTGTAAAATAATTTTATATAACGCAGTAAATATTTCAGAGGATCTTAAAAAAGTCTTATAAACCCTATAAATAAATCTTGCTTGGACAACTAAATTATAATTACTTTCGTGAACGAACTGAAAGTTCTTAAGGCCTAAAATATAATTTGAGATTTTTGTAGGGACTTATAGGTTCTGACTAGATGAGTTATATCAAATATTAAGTTCTGAGATAACTCTACCAGTTCTACTTTGTAGATCTAATAGACCTAAACTGGGGTACATTTATGTTTAGAAGATTCAAATTATAGTTAAATTTTCGACTCGGGCGGTCTTTCATGAATTGGATAGAAACGAGGGGACGACTTGAGTTCATCGATCGACTTGGGGTCTGTTGTACGAATTCTTATCGATCCGTTGCGTACATTTTTATAATGTCGCTCTCCGAGCTTCGAGCCCCGATAGTCGAGCCTACGGGAACCATGAAGGATATTAAGCTTTTTCTTTTACGACAGCGCCACCAGCTTTCTCCCCTTCCCACGCGTTTTACGACACTGCCGTCTGTCTTTACCGTAAATCCCTCAATCCCGCGGGAGTCAATCGACTTTCGCGGGTTACGAGTCCCGCTCGTGTGTACAGTGCGCCTTTCGTCGAGTCTTTAAATCCCTGTTTGCCGGTCCCCGTGTTTTTCGCTGTACCTCGTAAAATCGTAACAGCCAGTTGTAAACAACCGTTACGGTAATTAAGAGATCGACGAAGCTGCGATACAATGATCACACCTGGAGACGCGATCGTTCGGATTTAACGGTGAAATCTTCTGTCGACGAGCTCCAGGCTTCCCCCTTCCCCATTTTTCTCGTTTCCCTAACACGGTCTCGTCGGGGACGATTTATTTCAATAGGGTTAGTCGATGGAATCGAAGCGAATTTCACCTCTGGATTCCTTCGATGCGTGACGCACGGCCGTGATCGTTAATTTTTAATTCCGGCGGCCGTGCGCAGATTCGGCACGCGCCGCGATTATTTTAATCCCCGAGGGGAGGCGAGAATCGTCACCGCGGGAATAGTTCCGGGCGCAGAAAGGAACGGGGTTAGAGTCATAAAATAGGGTACGGAAATTTCGACAGGCCGTTCCTCTCTTTTTTTTTTCCGCCGGGCCACGTTCGGGTTGCGTCGTCACGTCTCGTGGACAACGAAAAATACCCTTTGTGCTTCAAAAACAAACGAATCCGTTTTTCACGTCCCCTATTTTTCCCGGAGAATAATAGCGACCGGGGGTGTAAAATAATATTTGCAGTGCGAGTCTTCTTATTATAATTCGTGTTCCGTTCACTGATATAATCTGTACGAGAACGAAACTTTTTATTGGTTTCGATAAGAACGGTCGTTGCTCATCGACGGCGTCCGTTACGACGGCGAAGTCGGGTTGTTCCACGGGGCTGGCTGCATGAAGGAACACGTATAACCATCACGTGCGAATTATACTCGGGGACGATCGCGCGACAGCGATAATTCCCGTCGTCTGAGAAGTTTAATCGAAACGTACACCCGTAGTTGCTCGACGACGACGACTAGCTCCGCCGTCTTTACGACGTGCGGCCGGTATAGATCTCGCCCGAGCGTCTGCACGCACCGCTTTAACTGCAATTTCAACCCTCACCCCACCCCCCGTCTCCCGCCCTCCGTTCTCTTTCTTTCCCGGGTTCTCGGTCGATCGACCAATTATAACGGAAATTTCTCGGTTCGAGATTGTTTTCGCAATTACGTAAAACGTAGACGTCTTTCTCTCGCGCGGAACGGAGAGGAAAGTTTTGTCTTCAGGTTAAACGGGGGTTGGGAGGGTCCTTTTGTCGAAGGAATCAAGAGAGCTCGTTACCGATCTCCGAGGAGCCGTGCAAGTCGCTTCGAAACGGTCGACGGTATTGTATCGTCGGTACAAGTTCCCTCCCTTTCGCGCTTCTGATTCCGCGTGTACGTTTAAGTTCGTTACGCCGCGTCGCGCCGCACGCTCTTCTCGATTTCATAAAGGAACGTGTCCCCGTCGCGCTCCGCGTAGCGCGAATACAGAAATTATTTATCCCGGCGTCGGCGGCGTCCCGTCGCCCCGGATTATCACCGAACTTTCCGCGGGCTCGCGTTTCGGTGATCGTTTTTGGAAATTGCGAAACTCGACGCGGGACGAGCAAAAACGTTCGCCGCAATTTCGTTCGCCCGTCGCCGGACAAGTTACACACGCCCGGCCCGTGAGTACATATACATATACGCCCGGCGTTCGGTTACGTTCCCGGTGTTAGCGATCTATTCCTTAATGCATGTAAATGAGATGCGATGCTCGCGACGGCGGTGGAGGTACCCGCTCGGTGAAATAGCAGCGCGTGTCGTCTCTCCGGCTTGGCAGCAACCCGTTACCCGTTACCGCAAGACAACGAGACGCGGAAGATGGGGCGCGTCAGCGAGAGAATTTCGAGGGGAGAAAGAGAGACGGTGGTTAACGTTTCCCGGGAGCCGGGTTACGCGTCTGCTATGTACCCAACAGGAAAATGTACTATGACGATCGTGCGAGTAAATTCGCCGCGGACCGTGTCCGTTTCCCTCGCCGTGACAATGCGTGCCCACGCCCACTGCCCGCTGCCCGGTAAACTCCTGGCCACGACGATTTCTCCCTCGCCGGAACGATTCGCAATTCATACGGCCCTCGCTCGGCTCTGTTTGCCCGCTGCCAGAGACTCAAACTGGACAAATTAAATGGATACATTTCATTTTACTTAGCATTTTTCCTCCCCCTCTTAGTCTCCGATTTATAACCGAACCGAGTTATCGTCGTATTGCAACAGTAGTTACTATTGTCGTTCGATGTCTGACCGATTCCTCTTTTTTTTTAATCCGACCTGGTCATTTGTCAGGCGTATCTGGTACTTTGCATCGGAATATTTCAATGCGGACTCGGCACTCGTAAATCGCGAGTATCGGGACGAGCTATCTCGATCCGAACGGGAACGTAGCAACAAACGATGCAGATCCCGCGTGGTCCGACCCAGATTGTCCGTAGTCGAGGAATTTTAATCGAAAATTTGCGAATAAGGTGGATCCTCGACTGGTTGAATCCTCGTTCCCGTGACAGGGGAAAAAGAAGGAAGATGGATAACTCTTTTCCTCGCCCTTTGCGGCTGAAAATTCCCGTGGAATTAATTTCTAGCCCGGCGTACGCGTAATTCTCGCGCAACGGGTCCGGAGCAAATTAAATTTGAATTTTTTCTCAGCTACCCGTTATCATGAAATGTGTCTCCCAAAAGGTGAGGGCGGCGTGTATGAACTTTCGCGGCCAGAGTTAATCGTAACTGTTGCTTTAGCAGCGGGGCCGGCAGTCGCCCCGGAAAAAGGAAAATTCGTCGGCCCGCGACGTTTAAACCAACTTTTCCAGGTAACCGTAACGAGACGCGGATAATTAGAATTCTATTATACTCCCGCTCGTTAATGGCGTCCATTATGAATCGCGTGTCTCAACTGTGAAACCGACCACTTACGCAATTAAACGTCACGTTTTGACAAATCCAAATCCACCCCCACGGTCTCTGGGTAATAATTCTTCCTATTTGCATATTTTTCCAAAACCAGCTTCTTGGTCGGAACTAATTAGTAATAATCGAGAGAAAAGCGAGGTCGGAGGTCGAGCCCATTTGGCGTACCGGTCGGCAGTCNTGGGTAATAATTCTTCCTATTTGCATATTTTTCCAAAACCAGCTTCTTGGCCGGAACTAATTAGTAATAATCGAGAGAAAAGCGAGGTCGGAGGTCGAGCCCATTTGGCGTACCGGTCGGCAGTCGGGAATCGCTGACAGGGATGTGGAAATAAAAAGTAATTATCGACTGTGCCAGTCTCGGGCACGGGTCGATCGGCTGAATCTCGGTTTGAATGAGATGAAAAGCTTGAGAAAAGACCCCGAGCTGCAGCAATTACCGCTGGCTGCCCTCTTCCCCCTCTGTCAGGTGTCAAACTATTAACTCGCGAGTCCGTCCTCGTTTCGAAAAGATGTCGAATTTCATTTTCAACTCTGAATCCCTTCCCTGGCTCCGAGTACGTTCTAATTCGAGCGGAGTAATTTCCTGATAACGTATCCGACTCGGTTAACGAATCCCGAATAATAATATCGCAAGATCCTCGATTCGTTTTTCTACAAATTAATTATAAAACTTTATTGAAGCGTGGGAACGGAGCGTTGATCAAGGATTCCAGTGGTGTCAACGGTTAGGTACTCGTCTAGGAAGTAGCGTCACGTAGACGTCTTATCTTTCTTTTTGGCGGAGTAACGCGATCCTCGGAAATGTTGTTAACGCGGCAGGGTCAGCCAGTCGCAGCCGCTAATAACTCGGGCCCCGGGTGTGTAACGCGAGCTACCAGTCACAGGTACGTCGATCTCTGCCTACCGGTTCTCGCGTGTTCTCACGTGCTTATCGCCCACGCCGCTACCTGATCCGCCTACCGGACCTACCTCCGTTCCCTGATTTAGTCGTCAGATACTGGCCTGACAGCCGCTGCATCCTCGCCTCGGTTCAATCCTGTCACTACGCGTTTAGAAGAAAGTCATCGATTTTCGAATCGACAATGGGGAGATAACGATCTTATCTCGCGAGTCTATTCTCCGAGATCTTCCACGATAATATAATAACGGAACGCTAATGGTGGGGCTGTACATACATATAATATTTGAAGCTGGTGTCTCCGAGGGGAAGCCGCTCGCTGGTCATCGAGCAGTAGCTCTGAGATACACTTAAGGCTTAATTGAATTCCGACCACACCGAGCAACTTCGGCCTCGCCTAAATCACATTGCCATTTACGGCGAAGACGGGTAGACAGGCTCTCTCTCGATCGATGAACGAAATCGTCGTTCCCGCTACCGAGATCCACGACCTCTAACTTTTCCAACCCCCTGAACGGCGAATCACGGCGGCGGACGGAAGAGGAGCTCGAGGATAACTGCTGATTCGTAATTGAAGACGTCCAATTTATCGTTTATATCATTTCTCAAAGATCATCACGAGAAAGTTTGGAGTTATCGACTTGATGGGGTAGAATAAGAGAGGTATGAAGGTAAGAGGTGGTTCTCCGGGATTTAGAACGGCCGCGTCACCGGCTACTTATTAATTACAGGGCAACTAATCGGCCGGGAGATTCAAAGGGGACCCACCGAAATTGGAAGTGGACGTTATTAGGAGATCCGTTCTCGCGAGACCGGTCGCAGTGTGAGTCAGCGCGATGCTTCCAGGGGATAGTTTGCCAGCGACATTCCGGTCTCACGCTTCGACAGTCTCGGTACACTTAGTGGACACGTTCCATCGGGGACGGTTAATCGATCGGCGAACGAGTGCGAAAGGATCGGACCCTTATATTTAATCGCGAAGCCGCATCGTTGTGCACGGTACGCGATTTCATATTTTCTCGTGCTCTGAGAGCCTCGCGATTCCTGTTTCCCCAGCTACTCTATAAATCTCGCAAAGTAACTTGTCAGGTGCTTTCATGGAGTAACACCGGGTCTCTTCAAAGTAACTTGCTTTTGGATTCGTCCCGGGGATTCGAAGAATATGTCGGTAGCATCTTTGACGGTTCGAGCAAAAAGGGGACGCGTTTCGAAGCTTTGAGTCGCCAAGAATAAGAGGGAGCGACGCGGATTCTAATGTTCGCGGGACTCGTCGAAACGCCCTCCTCCTCCTCCTCCTCCTCCTCCTCGTCGGTAAATTTCCATGTGACCTGTTTTCCCCTTTCCCGCTTTGAAGACGTCCGGAGAGGAAATTGAAACGGGATTTCCTCGAATAATGGCAACGCATAAACTCTTTCCGCCGAGCGGCCGGTCCCGTTGAGAAAAAACTTACAAGCTCCTCCGAGCGTCAAAGGAGCGTCGGGGCCGATTTCGAGATCCGCTTAAACGTTTAGCCGATGGTCCGGCGCGTTTTAATTTTAGCCAAGGCGATTTCACGGTGTCAGGCTATTTCGTTACACGATACATTCGGGATAGGCCTATCAAACGTTTTACGAGCGGCGGGCGCGCGCGGTGCGCGGGGGTTTTGTCACGGTGCCAAAAATCGATCGCGACGAAAAATTGAATGGGTCCCCTTTGTGTCGGGTTTTTACGACGCGCGAGATGAAATCGTCGGCGTAATTGATTCGCGACAGGAACTTCCATTCTCCTTTTACGCTGCCGAGATTGTAACTTCTTTTGACGGAGGATTCGACGCGTCTTTCAAAAGGCGAGATCTCGGAATAATTGATAGGAGAGAGAATGGCACCGTTCGCGCGCGCGAGAGCTTTTCCCGCTCGGTCCATTCAAATCGCGGCAAAAGATCCGACGGGGAATAGTCGGGAGGAGGAGGGGGAGCGGGCGAGAGATGTCCACGTCCAGGGAAGGGAGAGGCGAGATACAAGTCCGATAAGTGAGAGACGCTTAGGCGGAGGCGAAACGAGGATTATCCGAAGTACTCCCGTCGGAGTCCCGTGGGATACTCCTCCCGATTGCTCGGGGCCGTCTAGACGGGAGAGGAACGGGCTGACCGGTCGAGAAACCAGCGTCGATCCACCGTTCGACACCTACTCGAAAAGTAGCCGTGGAGAACCTGGGGGACCGTTCGTGTAACCGGAAGCCGAGGGGAAGGGAAAATAGAGGACTCTCGGACTCTGATAGATTACGCCGATACACCGACGCTTGTCGATTCGTTCTCCGAATAGAAATTCACCCCTCCGCTTCCTTTTTATTTGTCCAGCCTGTGCTCGCCTCGCTAATCCCGCAGTTCGTTTCGAGCCGAGCCGAGGCGAGGACCTCGGCCGAGGGGGGACAGCTGGAAACGGACCACCGCGTTTTCCGCGGATTAATCCGTCTAGACGGCTCGACTCTTCCGATTCTCTGCAAATTTCAGCCTTCCGCCATTATGCATTTACGTGCTCGCGAGACACCGACCCCCGCTGCTGCGTTTCAACCGTTCTTCTCCGGCGCTCGCGATTCGATCGAATTAAAATCGGAGATCGGGGTCAAACGAGTGTTCGCGCAATAGTCAATTATATGATACCGCGGCGCGCGTTAATTAAGAGGCCGTCGATGAAATTGTAAACCGACGGGCGTCGACGGCCGTCTCGAGGAGGATCGATGGCCGCATTGTTTCCAGCTTTCTCTCTCTTTATTCTCACGCGTGCGTTCACACGTCGAGCGGATCCGGTGACCAGAAGAGGAAGAGTGTCCTGCTGAGCCAGCAGCCCGGTCTCCTCCTGTTTTAGCGCCGGTGCACCGGCCGGCTGCTAGCCTGAATTCACTCACGTTGCAGATCCTCGAGTACGGCCTCGAGATATCGCCGAGGCTGCATCGACGAGAGTGCAATCTCGCGCGCCGCGCGGGGTGAAGAACCCCCGCTCGAATCTGTGTCATTTGCTCTAGTTTCCATCAACACGATCCCCTCGTTATTCGCGTTAAGTATGGATTCGGCAAATTCAATTTTGCAAAGTCAATGCGCGAGTCGGTAGCGAGAGGATTGACAAAAAAGTCATTAAACGTCAGGCCCGAGGGACTCTTTTTACTAAGGGGTACGCGGCCGCTTTTTGCCGCGATGCGCCGGCCGGTTTCGGCGCGTAATTAGGATCGAAAGGAAGACGAGCATCGGTCAAAAGAAGAAGGGACTCAATTTATAGATTTCCGTAGAGGCAAAAAGATCCCTCGCAATCGCTTTCGTATCTATGATCTCGATCGGGCAATTAATTTCTGAGCGCGTGTACCTTTCATCTGCGAGGATTACGGCAAACGCGTCGACTTTCGATTTACTTTCACCAGCGACCTCGACAGGTATAATTGCGAGACCCTTTGGATTTTATAGGATGCCACGTATTTACCAGGTGCTTCGTCATATCCGTTTTTAGCGGTGTAAAGTTCGTTAAAGCGATCTTGATTGGTTTTGAAGAGAAGCATTCCAATAGCGCTTTTCCCTTTTTTACTTCCGTTCGGAATCGAGGTATTCGTTTTGCTACTGAAGTTGGAAAGAACCGTTGACAGGTTACGCGGCACTTCCCGGTCCAATCAGNCGAGGTATTCGTTTTGCTACTGAAGTTGGAAAGAACCGTTGACAGGTTACCCGGCACTTCCCGGTCCAATCAACCTGGCGTTTCTTCCCGGCCCGGACGATTTCTCTCTGCCGTGTTTATTTTAACGGGAAAACCAGACCGGTGAAACAGAGCCCTTCCACCCGGAAGGGAAGTCGAACGCGTACAATCTTCTCTGTTTATCGTTCGAACCTTCTTACTCGGCCAATTACAAGCCTCGATATCATTTCCTCGGAGCAGGGAGTTCACGAGAAATTTTGGAATTGCTCTAAGCGCGGCTGTATATTTCGTCACGATCCCCGTTTGCCGAAACTTTCGTAAGACGCGGAAATTAACCCCGTTTCCAGCTGGAATATACCCGCCGGCTGTATAATCTAAACGTCCACGAAACAAAACCGGTTCCCGAGTCGATGGGCCAAGAGTTGCCAGCTTTTCCCATCGAATTAAACCAATAATCTTCCCCTCCCGCGACGCCGCGCGCGCATCCGAATTCCGAATTAACCCATTCGCGGCCGGCTCTCGGCGGGCATCCCCGATATCGTTTTTTCGGATCGAACTTTGTTGTCCCGATGTTCACTATGACGATCGGGGGTTACATGACGTGGAAACAAGTATTTTCCAAGTTCAGTGGAACGAAAGACACGCGGGGGAATGATTTAACTAACGACGCAGAAACAAGCCAGATTAGAGTTTAGAGCCGAAAGTTTCGGGCCGTTAGCTGGGCCATTGACGTCCGCCGAAAGTTCTTTTCGGGTCGAAGTTCCGCGCGACCCGCGGGAGGGTCGCGAAAATATTCGTGCACGCGGCTCCGCGCGAAGGAGGAGTAGGCCTCGAAGCGGGGCCGATCGGTTGACGTTTTAGGCTGGCGCTCGTTAGTTCCGGAGAATTCGTCTTTCTTCCGCGCAATTACGAGCCTCGCCTTGGAACGCGGACCATTACAAAGCCGGCTCTCGTTTAATTCTCGGATAAATCACTCGCGCCGGCCCATTTCTTACGCCCGTTCGTCGGTACAGTCCGCGCACGAACCGCTCGCGCTTTCAAAAATTGAATAGTCCTATCGAATTAACGATTCGATTTTCGGGTTTCGTGGAAGAAATACTTTGATCCGGACGACGTCTGGGTAAGCGACGGAAAGCCCGGCGGAATACTTGGGAAAAGAAGCGACGCGTGAAACGATTCCGCGGAAAGTTATTGAAAGCGGCGTAAAAGCCGGGTTCTGTTGAAATTACGTCGGTGTTTTACGATCGGCGAACGCCAGATTCGAGGTATCCGCGGAATCGAGTGACACGGACGCGGAAAATTATTGGAAATCCGTTTTTCAGGGCGCGCGCGCGACGCTATCTGCATTGTAATAAATTTCCCCCGGCCTCCTTTCGCGGACCGCGATTCATCGATACCCGATCGATCGCCGGTCCCGCCGCTGGAACANTCCCATCGAATTAAACCAATAATCTTCCCCTCCCGCGACGCCGCGCGCGCGCATCCCAATTCCGAATTAACCCATTCGCGGCCGGCTCTTGGCGGGCATCCCCGATATCGTTTTTTCGGATCGAACTTTGTTGTCCCGATGTTTACTATGACGATCGGGGGGTACATGACGTGGAAACAAGTATTTTCCAAGTTCAGTGGAACGAAAGACACGCGGGGGAATGATTTAACTAACGACGCAGAAACAAGCCAGATTAGAGTTTAGAGCCGAAAGTTTCGGGCCGTTAGCTGGGCCATTGACGTCCGCCGAAAGTTCTTTTCGGGTCGAAGTTCCGCGCGACCCGCGGGAGGGTCGCGAAAATATTCGTGCACGCGGCTCCGCGCGAAGGAGGAGTAGGCCTCGAAGCGGGGCCGATCGGTTGACGTTTTAGGCTGGCGCTCGTTAGTTCCGGAGAATTCGTCTTTCTTCCGCGCAATTACGAGCCTCGCCTTGGAACGCGGACCATTACAAAGCCGGCTCTCGTTTAATTCTCGGATAAATCACTCGCGCCGGCCCATTTCTTACGCCCGTTCGTCGGTACAGTCCGCGCACGAACCGCTCGCGCTTTCAAAAATTGAATAGTCCTATCGAATTAACGATTCGATTTTCGGGTTTCGTGGAAGAAATACTTTGATCCGGACGACGTCTGGGTAAGCGACGGAAAGCCCGGCGGAATACTTGGGAAAAGAAGCGACGCGTGAAACGATTCCGCGGAAAGTTATTGAAAGCGGCGTAAAAGCCGGGTTCTGTTGAAATTACGTCGGTGTTTTACGATCGGCGAACGCCAGATTCGAGGTATCCGCGGAATCGAGTGACACGGACGCGGAAAATTATTGGAAATCCGTTTTTCAGGGCGCGCGCGCGACGCTATCTGCATTGTAATAAATTTCCCCCGGCCTCCTTTCGCGGACCGCGATTCATCGATACCCGATCGATCGCCGGTCCCGCCGCTGGAACAATTCCCGGTTTAAGAACCTCCAACCAGTCCACATTAATTTCCATCCGCGAGATTAATACCGAGTCGGTTGTCCGACGCGAAACTGTGCGAAATAATATCGAGGCGGGCTTTGCCGGCGGAATCGTCGGAGATTAGGCCGAAAATTACCGCGCGCCCGAATTCGTTCCCCTTCGGTATAGAAATTTATGCGAAGAACTTTGAAAACGACGTGCAGTTCCACAGCCGGAATATTGAATTCCCTTACGAGCCGGCCTGCGATTTGGCCCATAACGGTCCCCTGGCTCTTATATTCGAAACACTTTTACATCGGGTCAAAGAACTCGGAACGTTCGCCGTAATTCACCTTCTGCACGTCGCGTCGCCGCGGTTTGAAAAATTCGTTGATTCCATAATTGCGCTCGCGCGACGTGGCTAAAACTTTCGAAACGGCTCTCGATCTCCGCTCGAGCTTTTCGGCGAATCTTGGGAAACTGGGTTGGCCGGGATGCATCTCGATTCGAACGCACGTTCCCCGCTGTCTCTGGGCTATATTAACGTCAAAGTCGAGCACTCCGCGCACTTTGGACGGGTGCCTGCATTCGGATGCATATCGATGGAAACGTCGATCATCGTCGTCTGGCTCGTTCCTAGTTCCGCTACTCGGAATTTGACGTTCTACGACGTGCTCCAATCACGAACGTGTTTTAGACTAGTTCGGAAATATAAAGTGAATGCGGAATTCGAACGTGTTTCCACTTCTAAACGCACACATGGAATCGTCGGGCTAACAGCGGCCGCCTAATTTCATACGATTTCACAGATCCGTTGATTTATCGCTGCCAATATTCTTCGAATCGACTTGGNAACGACGTGCAGTTCCACAGCCGGAATATTGAATTCCCTTACGAGCCGGCTTGCGATTTGGCCCATAACGGTCCCCTGGCTCTTATATTCGAAACACTTTTACATCGGGTCAAAGAACTCGGAACGTTCGCCGTAATTCACCCTCCGCACGTCGCGTCGCCGCGGTTTGAAAAATTCGTTGATTCCATAATTGCGCTCGCGCGACGTGGCTGAAACTTTCGTAACGGCTCTCGATCTCCGCTCGAGCTTTTCGGCGAATCTTGGGAAACTGGGTTGGCCGGGATGCATCTCGATTCGAACGCGCGTTCCCCGCTGTCTCTGGGCTATATTAACGTCAAAGTCGAGCACTCCGCGCACTTTGGACGGGTGCCTGCATTCGGATGCATATCGATGGAAACGTCGATCATCGTCGTCTGGCTCGTTCCTAGTTCCGCTACTCGGAATTTGACGTTCTGCGACGTGCTCGAATCACGAACGTGTTTTAGACTCGTTCGGAAATATAAAGTGAATGCGGAATTCGAACGTGTTTGCACTTCTAAACGCACACATGGAATCGTCGGGCTAACAGCGGCCGCCTAATTTCATACGATTTCACAGATCCGTTGATTTATATTCAATATTCTTCGAATCGACTTGTTAATGGGCGAACGATTACCGCCGCCGGTTCTTGGATTTTGTAACGATACCGGTTATTGTGATAATAGTCCGTCGCTAATCCATCGATTATCGTTACCCCGGGAATAACATTAGCCATTTGACAATAATTTGATATATCACCATTGGCGTGTCCCACGGGGGAGGTTCGGAGAGAGAGCTTCCGATTCTACGCGCCGCCATCCCTCTTAACCGCTAACAGACGGTCGACTCGATTGCCCGATATCGATCGTTCGGCCTCGCGTCAACTATTACGCACATACACCGCGCACCTACCTACCCTACCTATATACCGACTGTTGCACCGAATTTATCCCCACGATTAATTAAGCAGTTAATCGCGCGTGAAACTAGCTGGTCACGCGGCACGCGGTATCGCTGCCAGAAAATTGTTTCCCTAAGACCATCTGGTCGCCGCGAAGAAGTCGCGCGACGTACCTGGGAATTCACCGCGGCGACCGTCTTTATTACGATTCCCGGCAGGAGATTGAAAAACGGTCGGGGAATTTTATTCGCGACGGGGTAAATGATGGAGAACGGTCCACAAGTGTACGGGTCGTTTGTCCCGGCGCTTCCTTTTCGAAGGATCGATCGTCCCTTCGAGTCCTCCGGTAGCTATCCGTTCGGTTGCGGTTACCAACCCCGCGGAAGGGTAACCCGAGGCGTAATCGACCTCCCGACACCGAATAAAGGATCCCCGACCTACGGATCACTCCGTCCCCGATATCTAATTTTCTCGGGCTCCGCGTTTCCCATTTCTCCAGGAATTTTGCACCTGTTTGCGCGGCCGTCTCATGCAAATCAAAGGATATTCTCCCCGAATTAAACCCGGGGCCCGAAAAACGCTCGTACCGTTTCGTAAATCCTTCACGGAATCGCGGGAATTACGCGTCCAATCTTCCGCCCGGCGGCCCATTGTGCCCCGTAAGAAAGGATTCTAATCGCGAGAGTCTAGCCCTTCCTCGAGAGGGATCTATTGATATTTATTCGCCGGTCGACGCCGCCGGGGGCGAAACGGGTTCACTGGTCAAGGTTCGAAGGTGTATATCGGTTAGTCGACACACGGTCGTACTCGAATATAATCTAGAGGATCTCTGATTCCGTCGAGTAAATAGCGAAAGCTCGGAAGAGACGCGAGTGTACGGGGCAGAGGAGGGAGGAGGAAGAGGAAAGGGGGGGAGTTAACCGAGAGGCGGCCTAGGAGAAGTGTATACGTGATTCGAATAGCCGGACGAAGGGGATGAAAGGAGTTCCTCAGATAAAATCGGCACGTTCCACGGCTGGCAACGAACGAGAGAGCCTCTCTCGCTCTCGAGATTCGGAAACGCTTCTTTCGGCCGAGATGCTGCGCCGAGATACCGAGGAACCGGCGGCGGCCCCGGAGAGCGTCGCCGATCCGCGGACGCGTCCGGTCACGTAACCAATTATTTAATAAATAGAATCCGGCGAGGCGCGCGCACGCCCCCCATTATGCACGACTAATCGCCGACGACGCGTGCACGGTGGTACGCATTCGATTTTTGTGAGTTATCGCGCGCGGGGCCATGGGAACACGGAGGATCGATCGGAGGCATCGAATCGCGTGCGTTCGAGTCCCGGAAGTAATAGCGGCACGCCTATCGCGGCGCATGTAACCAGTCATTTAATAGCTACTGCACGCGGAAGCGTATTATACCGCGGCGTTGTTGTGTATTATGCGAGCCTTTAAGCCTTAAGCATTCAGGACCCGCGAGGAGAATGTACGTACACGCGTGCGCCGGGCGGGAGGGGGTGGACGACGGGACGAAGAAGCGTAGAGCTCGTTAAGCACTCCCATAACCTTCCGCCGTGGATATTCCATAAAGGAGTATCGGTCCCATAGAAATGGGACGGGGCAACCCCCCATAAGAAACCACTCTGTCGCGGTCGCCGCGCAAAAATCGTAACGAGCCACTTCCGCGCGGAGTCTTATTAACGAGTCGCCCGGCTCTCGCGCTTATACGCTTTTCGAGAGACGCGTCCGTTATCACGATCCGCGTTGGAATTGTTCTTCTTTCACTCTCCGCTAGTGATGGACACTATCGACTAATTTCAAGTATCGACTATCCAGTGATTAATCGGATCGTACTATCGACTATTTAGTCGATAGTTTTTAGTCGGCTGAAATATCGTTTCTGTAGTCATGCGTCTAGATCATGTTTATAATAGTGATGGACACTATCGACTACTTTTAACTATCGACTACCTAGTAATTATTTATTTACTTATTTATTTCATTTTACCGATCCAATATTCCAATATTCTAATATTCTAATATTCCAATATTCTAGTACTCCAATATTCCTATATTCTAGTGATCTAATATTCTTGTTGGATTTTATTAAACAAAAGTAAATCATTGTGTTTGAGAGACACTTCATCTTGTCTCCATTGAGTCTTTGTTAGATTTTGTCAATGGGCCTTCGGCCTTATCTAGACCCTAAACGGTCGGAGCAAATCACATGGCCCGTCACGGTGCATTATTGTGTTCCTAACTTTTCCGTTGCGCAGTTTTCTTTGGTTAGTCTCGTTCAGAGAGCAAAAGAGTCAAGACGTCCTTCCGAGTCAGGAATAAAAATTTTATAAAATCTAACTTGAGATTTATTCTATAAACCCCATAATCCCAATAATTCTAATATTCCAATATTCGAATATTCTAATATTTCGATAATCCAGTACTAAGTAGTCGACTAAAGGCCTATTCCCACTATCCGGCAAACTGCCGGTCCGTGACTGTTCAGTCGGGGCGAAAAGGAACAAAACCAGGAGGGACCCCTGTGGTCTTCTGCTTTGATACGCTTTTTCCTATACTCTGTACTACGAACTACGCTCCTAGTTTTGTTCCTTTTCGCCCCGACAGGACAGCCACGGACCGGCAGTTTGCCTGATAGTGGGAATAGGCCTTAAGGAGGTTCTACCGGTAACAGTTTTAAAATTACGAAAAATTTAAAATTTAGCGTATGAGTAGATTTTGGTTAAATAATGACTCTGTTAAATTTTGGTGAACTTTCATGGGATGAGAGAAATGTTCTGAAGATTTCAATTTAAATTGTTTTTCGTAAATATTTTGTCTTTACTAACCAACTATCCACTACGATACACTGATCACGATTATAGCCATGTCATGGGAAAATTTAACATTATCACACTTGAGAGTAGGACAATCGCCGAAATAATATTTCTTAATAATCTCGTCAACCACAAAATTGATTCTCCCATGCTTTTGGAACAAATTAAGCTCTACGCTCCTTCACGCACACTTAGGCCTACTAGCACATTCTACCTGGATAAATTTAAATCTAGGTTCAGGCACACTAATGTCATTGCGAGATGCTCATCTAAGGCAAACAGACTTAGTCACCTATTTGATATTTTCAACGATTCCAGCCATACCATTAGACAAAAGCTTCGAGATCATTTTTCATCTAACTAGCAATAACTACGATCTAAGTTGCGTAACTTTGTTTTATTTCTATAGTTTTTATATATTTTTTTTTCTCTGCTTCTCTTACGTTTGTATCTTACTTCAGATCGACCATTATTCTTGTCTGTTCAAATGTACTGCCTGTATATATATGTAGGAAAAGAATGTTTAAGAGTATCTCTTCTTTAATTCAGAGTACGTTACGAATACACTTACACAGGACACTGACAGTAAAACGATAAAATTACACAGAACCAGAACGCGTACAAATCGTAATAAGAATCAAATCGTGAGCCGTAAATCGTAGTCCGTAAGTCGTAATCAGTTTATCGCAATTCGTAGTCGTGTTCGCCGTTCCGTATCTCGTTATCGAGTGTCGTCTTTCGGTTGAATCCGAAACGCCCTTCGCTTGCTTTCTCCTAACGCTCCTTTTTGAAATTTGCAAATCAAAAACCACTCATCCTCACACATACACACACACACCCATACATCCGCTCGGGCCGCGATCGGTTGTTGTCCTCGCGACTGTTTATGTTTCTCCAACCGTCTTCGCTGTTCGAGAACCTTCTCCTCGTTATCTCTCTCGTCCCACA